>JAMQGT020011380.1:0-25000 GCA_024447675.2 Pterophyllum scalare | reverse complement strand
AACTTAAGCCAAAGGAAGCACAAAGGGGTTCATTCATGTGTCCAGAGGTTTTGACTTTTCTCTTGTCTGTCCACCATTCCTCATGTTTCGTCAGTAGTTTACATTTGATTGGACGCATGTACTTAAAATCTTCCTGAACTCTGCTGAGCCCACTTAACACAGAAAGCTTTGGCAATGTTACAGTAAGAATACAAATGAACATTGCACGGGATGGAAAATGTGTGCAATTCGACGCCGTGGAAACAGGTATGCGATCATACTGCTGTACAAAAAAGTTAAACCCACAAATGAGGAAACTTTCTGATCTAAGGACAAGTGTGTGTATTGAGTATTGTGTATTGCACTGCAAATATTACTTTAACAAGTCAACTTGTGGCAGTCGTTGAATGAATGAATTAATAATAAGAGTTCTAATTATTCATTATTATTATTTACAATAAAATGGATATCAATATTTATACTTACTATATATTATTACGAATGTGATATTTGCATTAATATCACATTTAAACTCATAATAATGTAATTTCAAGGGTCCAAAAGTATAAATATTGTTTTCTCTTCCTGGTTTGTTTGTGCACAACAACTCTTTCATGGTGACGCTCACCCAGCATGGGTGGTGATTTTGTTTGACTCCAGGTGTATCTGCCAAGTTTCTCTTGAACCCCCAAACTTCAGGCTAAAATATTAGTCAGTTCTACATTAATTTCAGTCTTATTACATCAAAACTCAATGCTGCTTTGCTGGTGTTTCCAGACCCAGTGGTTTAAAAGCATGTGTCTACAAATAGAATATGCAGGCGTGCAGGTATGTTGAGGGTAATGCAAAGGTTGACAGTTGGGTCTAGAATGTAAATAAAAGACACAAGTGCATGCACCATTAAAATTCAGTGTTTTAGGGTGAATGGATTACAATTAAAAACATCATATGAAGACTTTGATATCGCTTCTCTCAAAGCAGAAACCTCACAATTGTTCTATATTTTGTCTGAGCATTTCTCAGCTGTTCTCATTGTCACACACTCAAGAAAGCTTACACTAAACGCAAAGATTGAATCATCAGACTTTCACAACCTGCTCATTTTGACAGGAATGTGCTCCACCCAAAGAGAAGACACATTAGACATAGAGATGACAGTTCATTGATGCAGTGATCTGCCCGATAATCACAGTTAGACCACTAGAGGTAAAAGCAGAAGTAGTGATCTTTTATTTATTTATTTTTTTAAATTATTAATAGGAACGCAAGATTAATTACCAGTGGCTACTCAGGCTTAATGCATAACCAACTGATCAGAATGCGTTTGGTTAAGAACGTTAACTAAACTACTGAGTTCAAACAAACAAGACGCAAATATACCTCAAAAGATGGAAGGCATAGCTGCTCAACAGGTTTCCTGCAATTAGAGGCAAGGCCAGAGGCTAAGCTTCAAAACAACAATGGAAAGTTTAGATCACACTGATAAGAAAAAAAAATTCAGGTACTGTTTCGGCTCTTCAGAAGTGGAGTTGCTTGTTTTTACTTCACTTTTACTACCACCATTTTCTTTGAAAACTGCATCTGACTGAGAAACCGAGAATTTCGCATGTGCAGCAAATTTTCAGTCAAAACCTGAAGCACATTCTGTTTTTTTTAAAAATCTTTTTGACTCAAATAGGGACCATAATGTAGAAAATTAGCATCTTGTTGTATCCAGTAGGACTACAAAGCAGTGACTTAGACCATAAACTCATCAGGAAAGTGTTTATTGATGCCATAGATCAAGTGAATGAATGGACTGTTTCTCATAGACTCTAATTCTGTACAATTGGACTTGGCCATTAGACGGAATGCAGGTTAAAGGCATTGGCTTCACTTTTTAGACCTGGAACATATGTTCATCTTTTATGTAGAATGTATGCTCTCACTTTCTGGTTCCAACACACTGGCCGGAGCTGATCAAGCCCTTTCATGGAGCTAAACTGTCTAAATTTGATCAAAGACTGACTTAAAACAAAATTAATAATGCAACCTCCCCCACCCACCCACACCCTCCTACACATAGTGATGCAACTTGCAGTACTAGTTATTCACACCGCATGGCTATTTATTAAGAAAGTCAGTATGAAGAGGGATAGCCTACTCAACCACACCTTCACAATGTAAAAGTGCCCACACCCAGGTTACATACACTGGAAAGGAACAAAAGGGAATCCTACAAAGTAGATTACACTATGTGCCGTAGTTTTTTGTTTTTTTGTTTTTTTAATTTGAGATATAAAATTATATCACTTCATGATGATACTTTCTAAATGCTTTGGTACCTTTATTCAACTTTAACAGTCTATCACATGGTCAGTCAGTCAGGTGTGTGACTGTAATGGCACAGTCACTGAATTCCCATGAGATGAAATTACTGAGCTATGTTCGGATACAATTTATTTGTTCACAAGTATGCAAGGCAGGTACAAGGAAGTCATTCAGAGTGGGTGGGGACGGGGTTTTAGAGCAAATATTGTGGGGGTTGGAAGCGTCTACAGAGGTGGTAACACTTCTTTGAAGTCTGGCTTGTTGTGAGAGGTTCAGGATCAGCCATACAGTATATAATCATGCAGCTTTCTTCACTTTAAAACAGCTTTCTGTCATTTGATCACTGATATATTTTGTTTTTCTGTGCTTTTAGACAGTATGTGACACCCTACCCACTAGGGTGGGGGGTGAGGTGGGACTGTTTTTTTTTTTTATAGGCTAGACAGCTGCTTTAATGAATTTAAATACCGAAAAGGATTAACATTGGCATTTAATTATTATCTAGGCTCTTCATAAACCTTTACCAATATTGCACCATCTTGACTTGAGTGTATTTGGTTTCTTCAGATTACTCAGACTTGACCAGGCTTGAGAGTTAAATTGTGACATGGTCACGGCTGATGACAATTCAAACAAGCACGGACAAAGCTCATACCAACTGTGATCTGGGTCGAGCCTTTCGTCTTGTTTCAGAAAGATTTTATTTTATCTTTACTTTGCCACTGAAACCTCACCACTCCCAATTCCTGTTTATCAAATATCTCAATGAAACAATAGTTTGGACCAAGTAGCAGTGCCCCACCCTGTTTAGTGATTACTACTGTGTGGCATGATTTACTGACACACAAGTGTGCATGCTGAGTATTGCTGTAAAAATATTGCACAGCACTAGAGAAAGTACTGAAACAGATACTGATATGTTTATGCAGGTAATCCTGTTCTCAAATGGCTGTAATGCAGCTGGTCAAACTTGGTAAGATACAAGAGTAGAGCATACATTTTCTTTGAATAACAGTTGGACAGCAGCTACTTGAGATTTGGAGAAAATTCCACACCATGGTAGAAATTAAAGGCATGTGCATGTGAAAAGCTGGGGAAGAATGAAAAGGAATGCAGACCTCTCCCACAAAGGTGCAGAGGCGAGAAACAAGTGTGTCAGTGTTTGAGTATGGGAGAAGTGGGTGTGGTAGAGTAAGGACAAAAACCACCACTCAATCTTAAATGCACATCACTGATTCATGTAGCAGGTTATTTTCATGAGAACAAGGGAGAACAAACTATAATCTTGAAGCATTATTTCTGTGTGACAGCGTTCTGGCATCATTAAAGTTTTATTCTGCCTGGGGCATTTGACTGAATAGCCTATAATAAGACTTTATTGTTAAAGTTTAGTCCTGTGTTTGCAGTGATCCATGTTTGGATATCTTATGCTTGCTTAAATACTGCTTATACACCCACACACACACACACACACACACACACACACACACACACACACACACACACACACACACACACTAAAAGTCAAGATTCTGTATTCAAAATGCAAAGCAGTGCAAAAGCGAATGAGTCCAATGCAAATGTGCATTTAACTACATGCACAATGTGATACATGCATGTTTAATTGTAACTGCAGGAAAACATTGTTTGAAGTGAGTGCAGTTTTCATGTAGATCGTTGATGTTTTTAGTGTTTTTGTTGTGATGTTGAAATTGTTCCCAGAACTGAATATAACCACCCTTTAGAGTGTGGACATTTATTTTGCCAGTTGTACTTTATTGTGCAGACTGTTCCATGTTTTAGCCTTGGCTTGGAGTATTCTATTCTATTCTATTCTATTCTATTGTCACCAAATCAGTCACCTCAAGGCGCTTTATATTGTAAGGTCAATACCCTCTAATAACACAGAGAAAACCCCAACAATCAGATGACCCCCCCTATGAACACTTGGCAACAGCGGGAAGGAAAAACTCTCTTTTAACAGGAAGAAACCTCTGACAAAACCATGCTCAGGGAAGGGCAGACATCTGCTGTGACCAGTTGGGAGTGAGGGGAGAGAGACAGGACAAAAGACATGCTGTGGAAGAGAGCCAGAGGTGAATTAAAAACTAGAAGGGCACCCAGTAGAGCGCATACCTTGTGATCGTGATCCGGACCAATACCAAAATTTAATCAATTGCTCCTCGCAACACTCCAGCAACTCCAGAAATTTTCATCAAAATCTGTTCATAATTTTCTGTGTTACCCTGATAACAGGCAGACAGGCAGACAGGCAGACAGACGAATGTGAACGAAAACATGACCTCCCTCGACTTATCGGTGGGCGAGGTAACTACTGATTAAATGCAGAGTGGTGCATAAACACACAGAGTGAAAAGAGGTGATTGAAGAAGAAATACTCATTGCATCATGGGAACCCCCCCCCCAGCAGCCTAGGCCTATTGCAGCATAACTAAAGGAGAGACCAGGGTCACCTGATCCAGCCCTAACTGTAAGCTTTAAGGTAAGTTGTAAGCCTAATCTTAAAGACAGAGGGGGTGAAGTGCTCTCTTGGGGTGATATGGTACTATGAGGTCTTTCAGGTAAGATGAGGCCCGATTATTAAAGGCCTTGTATATGAGAAGAAGGTCTTTAAATTCAATTCTGGATTTAACAGGGAGCCAATAAAGAGAAGCCAACATGGAAGAAATATGCTCTCTCTTTGTAGTCCCTGTCAGCACTCTCGCTGCAGCTTTTTGGATCACCTGAAAGCTTTTCAGGGACCTTTTGTCACAGCCTTACAGTAATGAATTAAAAAAGTCCAACTTATTAGTAATAAATGCACGGACTAGTTTTTCAGCTTCACTCAGAGACAGGATGTTTCTAATTTTAGAGATATTACACAAGTGCAAAATAGTAGTTCTACATATTTGTTTAATATGTGCATTTGAAGGACATAACCTAGTCAAAAATTACTCCAAGACTCGTCACAGTGTTACTGGAGGCCAAGGTAATAGTAGTTATATGGTTAGACATGTTTCTAAGATGGGTAGGGCAGAGTACAATAACTTCAGTTTTATCTGAATTTAAATACAGGAAATTAGAGGTCAACCAGGTCTTTATGTCTTTAAGACATTCCTGCATTTTAATTAATTGATTTATGTCATCTGGCTTCATGGATAGATAAAGCTGGGTATCATCTGCATAACAATGAAAATGTATGCTATTCCTTCTAACAGTGCTGCCCAAGGGAAGCATGTATAATATGAATGGGTCCTGTCATGAAACCCTACTTGTGGCATGCTCTAATCAGTACTGCACTGAGGGCTAGCAGGACAAAGACAGATATAAGTCCACTGTCAGAGGTCAATAGAAGATCATTTATAACCTTCACTAATGCTGTTTCTGTACTGTGATGAATTCTGAAACCTGACTGAAACTATTCAAATGAACAAGTCCTCTGCAGATGATCAGTTAACTGTTTTAAAACTACTCTTTCAAGAATTTTTGAAATTAAAGGAAGGTTAGAGGCCTATAATTAGCTAAGACAGCTGGGTCAAGTGATGGCACCATGCTAACACATTGCTAACAGAGCAGAAGACTTTATTGTTCTACTTGAAGCACATTTATCTCTAGAAAAATAGTAACACTAGCCTGGGCTTTTCCTTTGAACAGTGATGAATGTCATTACAAATGAAAATTATGGAGTGAATGCCAAATTTATAGTCAGTAAAGTCATTCAAGTTAGGTATTAGCTATTAGGACATGTATGGCTCTGGTAGTAAATGTGTTACTGTACTAGAATGAACACTGGTACATTTAGCTGCTCATGATGTTAACATATTATTTTCAAAAGGAAGAATATGTTATTTGTTCTCCTGGTATTTAACTTTGTAAAAATCTGTTCAGTGCCACTTCAGAACTACAGAAAAACCAAAACATGTAGTAAGAAATCTAGTACCTCAAATGGACCAAAATATAATATATTCTCCATGACTTCTCCAGACCCTTTCACATCTGTCACATGTGCTCAGGGTGAACCTGGCCCTATCTGTGAACAGCACAGAGTGCCAGTTGAGGACCTGCCAATTTTGGTATTCTACGGCAAATGCCAATCAGGCTCCACGGTGTCGGGCAGTGAACACAGGGCCCAGTAGAGGACATCAAGCCCTCAGGCCATCCTCATGAAGAATGTTTCTGATTGTTTGGTCAGAGACATTCACAGCAGTGACCTCCTGGAGATCATTTTGAAGGGCTCTGGCAGTGCTCATGCTGTTCCTCCTTGCACAAAGACAGATACTGGTCCTGTTGATGGGTTAAGGACCTTCTACAGCCCTGTCCAGCTCTCAAACAGTAATTGCCCAACTCCTGGGATCTCCTCCACGCTCTTGAGCCTGTGCTGGGAGACACAGCAAACCTTCTGGCACTGGTACATATTGATGTGCCATTGTGGAGGAATTGGACTACCTGTGCAACCACTGTGGGGTCCAGGTATCACCACATGCTACCAGTAGTCACACTGACCCTAATCAAACTAGTGAAAAAACAGTCTGAAAAAGATGAGGAAGGTAAAAATACCAGTGGCGTCTACCTGTAAAACCATTCCTGTTTTGTGGGTTTCTCATTTTTGCTCCTCTAGTGCACCTGTTGCTAATTTCATCAACGCCAAAGCAGCTAAATCTCATTAACAATGCCCTCTGCTACTTAATTGATCAGATCAATATCCCAAGTTTAAATGACTTGATGCTATACTCCGATTAAAGTGTTTTTTTTAGCAGTATATTTATTCATCTTTTACTATATTGTTAAGTGTGAAAAGCTTAGGCAGGAATGGGGGTGTCTACTCAGGATTCTTGTGTTTTGTTACACAACTTAAGCAGCATTTAGGGTGGGGCCAGCTTCATCTAATTTATATACAATGAGATAGTTACAGATACAATTTTGTATCATATGATCTGATCAAATGTTCTGGATTAAAGTGTTATTGAAAAGTAGCTATTGTTAATGTAACATATTTCTCTCCAAATGTGGCAAAGGAAAAACAAAAATTTAATTCATTTTATATCAGTTTGTCAGCACAATTGTACCTACATGTCAAACTCTAATCTATTACCCTAATCTTATCTGCAAAACAGATAGTAGATACGTAGCTGATAATGGATACACTAATTATGTAAAAAGTTTCAAATTAAGTTACAGTTCAAGGTTACTTTGGTGAGGTGTTTGTTAGTGGCAGGAATCTATGTGTACACTTTGATAAAAGATGATGCATGCTCGTTTATATCTGAGAATGTACATATCAAGACTATTTATGTGTCGATAGTTTCTAAGTTTATGTATTAAATATGCTGTATTTTCACTGTGTTTTTAATTTTCTCTCTTGCATCAGTGTATATGTCCAAAATAATCAACATAAAGAACACATAAAACCCTTTTTCTTCATTCGACTTCTCTTGACTCCACTTTACTTCTTTCCCTTGTCCTGTTGCAGGGTGTGCCCTGGCTTATCTCCCTGACAGTCCCTCCCTACCAGTTTTACAGGATTAGCCACTCCTGTCATTCAGAGCCTGAAGTGTGCAGGCTGATGTGCAGGGGGAGGCTTGATAGCCAAAGTGAGAGGACAGGTGAAAGATCCTCCCCCTGGCTTGGTGCATCCATAAAAGCAGGCAGAGTCTGCAGTCAGACACTCAGAGGGACTTGGCTCTCCTTTTGAAGACTTCTCATCTACAGTTCTGTTCTGCTCAGCTAGTTGACAATGGCAGGGTATCCCAAGAAGGCAATCTCATTGATGGGCTACAACACTACCAGCAGGAGGTCAGTGCCCAGCTCAAACTCCTACTCTATAAAGAGAACCACATATGGTGGTATTGGGTCTGGTTTTGGTTCTGGTCCTGGGATATCTGCATCGAGTAGTTATGGTCTTTCTAGCCAACCACTCATGCCACCACCAATCACTGCTGTCCAAGTCAACCAGAGCCTGCTGGCTCCTCTGAACCTGGAGATCGATCCAAACATCCAGGTTGTCCGCAACCAGGAGAAGGAGCAGATCAAGTCCCTCAACAACCGCTTTGCCTCCTTCATTGACAAGGTGTGTTCCTCTGATTTCTCTGTCTGACTACCTGTATTTGTACAATTTAATGCACGCCTTGTAGCACTGAGAACTTGCATCCTTCTTGGCCACATTTACCTCTTGCAGCTGCTACAAGTGAATAGTTAATTTTCATCTTTGATATGTGAATGAACAAAAAGGACTAGAAGGTTAAAAGTGAGTTTAGTGTCAAGCACAGTAATAGCAATCTGTTTTCAGATGGATACCGCTCACATAATGCAAACATGCTCTTTATATGAGCAGAACTGACAAAAGGAGACAGCTGTAAATGTTATCTGGGTGGTGTATTCACCTTAGAATTACAGCCTTTGGGATTAGGAAAGCTAGTAAAAACCTCAGTTCTGTCAGAGATCCTGACAGAGTTGATTCTATGCCAGCAGCTCCAATTAAAATCTGCCTTAAATAACAGCTGGCTTATAGCCCTGTCCAAGCCTTTGGGCCACTATCTGCCTACTGTCTAAACATGGGTGGTGATTATATTTTAGTGACTCGCCTCTTCCTCACTTGGTGGACAAGCAGAGGGAATGGGCACTGCACTATCTGCACTATGTCTGCATAGTCCAAAGTCTGCAATTTGCACATTGTACTTATCACCTGGTTGTTACAGGCAACATGAGTGCAGAGTTGCAAATCAGCTTTCACTTCGTTTTGATGCTACGTCTGCACCGATGTGAACTATGGGTCATTTTCTTCACATGAAACTGTAAATACTATATCCTGACACTCGGACACACAAAACAAAGTGCTGCAACTCTTTGTGTTGTGTGGTTTACCTGCCACACCCTGTTTTGTTTTTATGGCTGGAGAGACTGTGTGACTTTCATAGCTCAGCAGTGCACGTAGGATGACTCATAGCCAAATAGGAGACACAATAAGAGAAATCCTTAAGGCCACGTACACATTAGCGGAACATCTGGATAGAATATTATGTATTGTTTGAAGAAAAAAGAAGAGAAAAGATTAAAAAAGAAAGAAAGATATGTGTTCTAAAATAAAAAAGCTCAAAGGTTTTCCTTTAACATTTTTAGTATGCATTTGGAGAATTACCTTCACAAGTCACCACTGTTGTGACCAGGGTGTGGCAAGTCAGATCAGCCCAGATACATACTCAGTAAAGTTGTGCAATCTTTAAATCTGATAACAAAAACACCGCACATTCAGCCCTTCTTTAAAAATTCAAGGAACCATTTACAGGTAATTCAGTATTAAAACCATCTTTTACATAATTTTCCTTGCTTTTGTGTTTTTTTCAGGTGCGTTTTCTGGAGCAGCAGAACAAGATGCTGGAGACCAAGTGGAGCCTCCTGCAGCAACAGACCACCACCCGCTCCAACATCGATGGCATGTTTGAGGCTTACATCTCCAACCTACGCAGGCAGCTCGATGGTCTGGGCAATGAGATGCTGGATCAAAAGGGAAGCAGCGACAAAAGCATGAATTCATTGTACATCTTCTGTACAATTGAGAGTGTGTTCTGTGGCGGGAAAAGGAGGACTGAGACTCCTGATTTTGGAGGAAGAACAAATTCTATTATTAGCTCCAACTTTAAATGGAGAGCAACCGGAGTGTGTGTGTGTGTGTGTGTGTGTGTGTGTGTGCAATGTTTGCAGTCCTTGATCTGATACAGATTAGATGAGTGTGCGCACACACACACACACGCACGCACACACATTTCTAATGAGATTTAAAAATTCAATTCCATTATCTTGGCAGTGGGCATGGCATTAAAGGGTCGAGTATGGGGTTTGTATCTGTTTTTTACTATTTCTAAAAACTGCAGGCAACCACTTGTTCTAAAACACCCGTGTATCAGGATGTCCTTTCTATTTATTTCTATCTCTTCTGGCTCTCCTCTGATGGCTGAATATGTGTCAGAGATTCAGAGATGAATTCTGAATATGTATGAGGAGGAGGGGGAGGAGGAGGTGGAAACTTGGAGCGGGAAAGTGGAACATCAAGACCAGCAGCTCGTATTGATCAGCACAGAAGAGGACGTACCTGCACAGCTGCTTCACCTTCACACTGATGGTGAGCAGTGTAATACTTTGTTGCATATGAAGGGTCCTAATGAGGCTTTTGCTGACCTTGATTGTACTCAACACTGTATTTAAGGGAAAATTAGATCAGAAAGACAGTCATGTAAAGTGTGTGGTTGTGTACATTTCTTACCTCCCCATAATCTGTTGTGACCACAAGGGTTCCATCTCCACAGGAGTTGACAGTGGCGGGAAGTAGCTGCTCCTTCTCCCTGACCCAAACACGGGCACCCTGTAGCATACAAGCACACACCAATGTTAAGGAGCGTAACCAGTATAGCATAAAAGAATATAAAGACATTTTTGGTTATGGAATACAATGAACTGTCTGGTAACCTGAGTAGAAGTCTTCAGCTCTTGGTAACAGAAACTGTGGACAACAAGCACTTGAATGCACCAGTTTTTTTTGTTTTTGTTTTTGACATTTTATCTATGAATTTCTTTTTTTATCAAAGCCCAATACCCTTCACCTTTAAAAAGAAAACAACTTGGAAATCAAATTGATAAATGAATTAACAAGGTTCTCTGCCCTTTTGAACACTGATTCATCCATCCTGGTACAACATGCCCAGAACACCTCACCTAAGAGATACACAAGAGGCATCCTAATTAAATACCCAAACCACCTCAGCTGACTTTTTTTGGATGTGGTGAATTGGGCAGCGGTCAGGGGCGGAAGCCCTGGCAGTCCGATCCCCAGCTGTTGAGACTGGCTACAGGGACATGAAGCATTACCTTTTTGAGCATGAAATGATGATTTTGTTCAGAGCAGATGGCTGCCTCAGAGGCTGAAAAATGAAACCAACAGCAGGTGTTTAATAAAACTGCAGTCCCTCTAATGGTCACTAGAGGCTGGTTCCCAAAGCAAGTCAGTCCCTATAGAGTCCAACGTTAAAAGTCATGCTTCAGAGCAAAGTAAACATGTTGTTATGCCTGCTGCAACAAACTGTGTTGGTTCCTATAGCTAATTTCTTTTTCTACCCCTGTAGGCAGGTGAAACTTTATATATAGCTACTTTGGCTGCTCCCTTATTCACAAGGGGTCAACACAGCAGGTAGCACCACATGTTTAATTTGGCAGATTTTTAGACCGGATGCCCTTTCTGATGCAACCCCAAAGGGATTGAATGGAGATCTTTCGCTTGTTAGGGAAATGTGTAAACCACTACACTATGGAGCCAATATATAATTCTCATGGTTAAACTGTACTGATTTAAGATATGGATAATTAAGGGTGGGACTACTTTGAGTGGCAGTTGGATTTCATTTCACTTCAGTTCGTTCAGTTTTCTGTCCGTCCCTGTTGATATTGCTAAGGTTAACAGATGGCAATATCCAAAATGTTAACCCTGAAGCTTTAAAACGGCAGCAGATGATGACATGGTGGCTGCATTTATCTTTTATATACAGCACTGGTGCAGACAGATGTCACAGATGTGTTAAATGGGAAACTGCAATGACCCTGACATGCTGGCTTTCTAGCATGGTATGAGTATCAGTGTCTTTATGTTTTTGTGTATGGAGTTCAGAGGAAGTGTGCTCTTCCCAAACCTTTCTAACCAGACAAAGCCCTTGGTCACACAGCCACTGACCTCTGACCTGAAACCCATAAACAGGGGCACAGTGTAACAGAGGACAGAAAGAAAAGGCAAGTTAAATGGAAGTACGAGTCAATGGAGTGACTGAAGTGCCAGAAAGACAGGAGGTGCATCATACATCCACTTATACAGTTAGTCTTATTGGACTGCATCAAAACTGAATCATCTGTGAAGTTGCCCAGGCGTTGCCCCTGGGAGCGGTTCAAAAAAGTGGTGTCAAATGTAATCAAAACAATGCTTGAATAAAACAATGTTGAATAGCATAACCATCAATGCTTGCTCATTTTATCAGCAATTATAACTCCATCCATGGGGAGCCTGCTGGAGGCTGGTGTTGTGTTACTATAGTACAAAATATGTCCTCAGCGGAGAAGCTATTATTGAAAAATACTTTACATTTATAACCACTTAAAAATGTGCTTATAGCTGAATGCAACAAATATTCTCTACTTTCTGTTATAAATCAGTCCTTAAGTGTTTCAATCCCAAACAGAGAAAGTTAAAAATAAAAGGTTTTACTGTGAATAGATGAAATAACTAGTACTACAGTTTGTTAAGGTGAACATATCATTAGAACTGATTTTTAAGCTAAAATTTTGGCACTGAAATAAAATAAACTATTTATTTTTTACATTTACATTGCTATTCTCCATCTTACATAAGGAACATGTGATAGGCTTTTTTCACTATTTATGACAAAAGAAAATACTGATGATGATGATGATGATGATGCACTATATTCTTGTCAACAGCAAAGTCTTGAAAAGTCCACTTCTTATTATCCATAATGTATGAATGTTCTTGTAGTTAGCCCAAAGTTTCTTGGCATAAGCACTCCGGTCTAAACCCTAAGAAGAGGCGTGAGTTCTAAAAGGCTTCATGGGACACCAGATGTGTGCATATGAATGAAGCAAGCAGCAGAAAACAAATGGAAAAGAACTGTTTTAGCAACAGATGGTCCCACAGCCCCAAGCATCCCCTGACAGCCTTTATCACTTTCCATTTTCTCTTCCCTCTCTCTCTTTTTTTGGCTCTTTCTATCCCTCAGTGCTACACAGATACACACTGATGATAACAGAAAACCAGTCATGCCTCAGGCTGTGGAGCTAACCAGGCAGAGACCAGTCACACAAAAATACAGTGTGTTATATATGCACACAAATGGGTTGCTTAAGGAAAGGCTTAGGGGATAAAATGTCTGAATCCATCTGAAATGAGACTTTGAGACTGCTGGCTTTTATAGAACATAAACTCCTCTATAGTTCATCTTTTGCACTAGCCTGTGCAAAGGTTTCCTTCACTGTTCTTTGCACAGCAACTCATATATATATATATATATATATATATATATATATATATATATATATATATATATATATATATGCGGCCTCATAGCTCCTCTTTATCCTCTCTGTGTCTCTCTTCCCGTCAGATTCCAGCACACTGAGCCATTATTGTGACCTGATGACTTATTCAGCCTAAGGCTCTATGCTCACAGTTCACTGGTACCTCACTCATGTTTTAGCTAATAAATTGGCCTCTGAGCCAGTTTAAACTTGTAACACTCGTCCTGTGGCGTCAGACCTGAAGCACACTCATGGTACAGACATAAACGCACTCGCGTCCCCTAATGCTAACCAGAAAGTGATGCATGTTTCTGTTTTCTGACTCTCCGTCTCCTCTTTAAGTAAATTGGTCTTCAGTTCCAGATCGATATGCAATCTCATGGGCAAACTAAGGGGAGACAGAGGGTTATAAATGATGTGCCAGCACCACAACCTCCACCTGCACTCATTCTGCTCCTCCTCTGCTTTCTGTCTTTCTTCCCCTCCCCCCATCTATTACTTATGGAAGCTTGCTTCTGCCCCAGACAGGCAGAAATAGCCATGCATCACAGCAAACACCAAACCTTTCTGTGACCTAAAATCTGTGGCTGAAATATAGCTTTTAATACTCTCCATCTCTGTTTCCCATTGTTTCTCCACTCTCTGATATTCAAACCAGTCAAACAGGCCTCAGGCTCCTCCCATCACCTTTTCGTCAAGCTCAATGAAACGTCTACCAACATCAATTGCCACTTTACCCTCAGACATGACCTCTGACCTCAAGTCTTACAGCCTGCTCTGGAATACTGTCAGAGATCTGGGTTTTTTTTCACTGATCGACTGAACAGAACACTTATCCAAAATGTGAATTACATGATTAATTATCAGAATTCTGACCCTAATTCTGGCCCTAATCCTCTTCTGAGAAAAGTCAGAATTTGGAGATTAAAGTCAGAATTCAAAGAAAAAATCACGGGCTATAATGATGTGGCAGACCACAAAGCAGTATCTGTGCCACTTTTATAAACAGGTTAACATTTGGATTAAATTATATGATTCTAATATATATTTCTGTTAACACTGTGGGGTCTAAATCATAATTAGTGATGAAACCAACCTTAGCCCAAACTCTAACCTTTACAGTATCATGTAAAGAAAAACAAAAACAACTTTTTTTTATTTTTCATTTTTATTTGTTCCCCTTTAAATGAAAAGTTTTGGGAGAACAAAAAAATATATACAACTTCTGATAACATAGGGTTAGCGTCATGACCAATGATGACTCAGACTCCACAGAAAAATAGAATGATAAATATGGAGAATGAAAAAAATCTTGACCATCTAATCATTTTTCATTTTTAAACTCAAAAGTGAGCATCCACAGAGCATTCATCCCAGAGGCCTTTTTGTCTGCTCAGGCAATTACATGCATGCCTGTGCCATTTAGCTGAGGCTCTGCCCTTGAGACAGTCTCTGATTAAGGACCTCTCCTTCTGAGAGAAGTTCTCTGCAAAGCAAATGCTGAAGAATGCCCAATATCTGCAGGAATATAAATGCTATGAACTTCAAACTCCACATCTGACAGACACTCAAGACACTCAGCTGAGCATCATTAACCCTTGATGCAAACAGTGAACGGAGATACATTTCATAAAGATATGCTCTATGGTTATTACTACCTTAGACATTTGCATCAACTTAAAAAGAAGCAACTGATTGGCATGGCTGAGGTTGCCGCTCAAAATCAGGTATTAGTGCCTAGTGCTGTTTTTTTTGGTCAGAGCAAGACTTTCAGGGAATGATCTAAAAATAGCTGAGGTATACAGATGGATATCACTGAAGGGGAATATCACTGCATGTGAGTGTGCTAAATAGTTGTGCATGTTTTCCTGCAGTTGCTGGATTTTTTTGGATTGTGTTTCATTGTGCACTGGTAGCTTAAACAACAGGGCTAATACAGTTACTTGCACCATCTCAGAGACTTTTGATTCTTATGTCCTTTCTATCAGCTCCATAAAGCTGGGCTATTTTAAGCAATGCTAATGTCAGCACCATTATAAAATGCTTACCGTGGCAACAAGTTGATATTAGCAGTTTAGTGTTTAGCATGCTAATACAAAATACACAAACCTGTCCCAATCCTTCCTGTGGATGTTCAAACTGGACTAAAGGTGTGGACAAACTGACAGACTCAAATAGCCACATCACTAAAACACCTAAAGTCAATCGAAAGGAAGTTGAGATAAAAAGTCAAACCAAACATGACAGCTGGAGGAAGAGAGGAGTCACTATGGGACAGAGTCATATCTGACAGACTAGCTGTCATAAACTGAAAGGACAAGAGGAGAGGAGAGACAGGGCAGACAAACAGAGGAAATGAGGATACAGCAGGATATCTAGGAAGCTAAGAGTTACATGTAGCAGTGACCGAGTTTTTAATGTGTATATCTGTCTCTGTTGCTTACTGTGTAAAAGAGGATATTGTGCTCCTCTACCATATTTGTTGATAAATTCGCCAATCCTCCTAGTGCTCTTTTTTCTAATCACAAGCATCAGGTAGTAATTTTTATCAGAGACAAGAATGTGCAATCTTACAAACATCCTAGAACAAATATCACATTGTGATTGAGTCAATTTTGTCCTTTTATGTAGTTGGTGTCATGGTTTGGATATTTATCTATAAAAAAAAAAGCTGAAACACACTCAGTGAAATTGTTAAATGGTCTATCAGACTGCTTGGTGAGTCACAGCTTAACCCTACATTCCTAGTTAGGGTGATTAGCACACTGAGTTTCAGTTGCTTTCTTCTGCTTGAAGGTTTATAGTCACAAAATACAGACAGTATAAAAACAGTTTTGTTCCAGAAGCCATAACACAGATGAACATATAATAGATTTTATCTTACAGGTGGTGTTTCATGTTTTTTGTTTTTAGAGCAAGTTGGACCGGCAGATTGATGTCAGCAGTAAAGTGGGCATTGTACCAGACTATCACAGTGAAGAGAGATTTACTACTCCATCTACATCCAAAAACTCACCTATGGTCATGAAATCTAGGTAGTGATCGTGAGTACAAGTGGCTGAAATGAGTTTCCACTGTAAGGTGGCTGGGCTCAGCCTTAGAGCTTGGGTGAGGAACTCAGACATCTGGAGGGAGTTGATGTTCATGTATGTCAAAAGGAGCAATTGAGGTAGTTCAGAAATCTGGTAAGGTGCCTCCAGGGCACCTTTCTTAGTTGGCTTTGTAGGCACACTCAATAGGAAGCAGACCCCAGGGGAGAACCACAAGCAGTTGGAGAGATCTATCTATCTCCTCTGGCCTGGAAACACCTCAGGATCCCCCAGTAGGAACTGAAAAGTGGGGAGCACATAAGTGGAAGATAATGGATGGATGGATGGATGGATGGATGGATGGATTTTTTTAGAATGTTTAAATATTTCTGTTCCACTCTGAAAAATGTGCAGGACAGATGACTGAAGTAGTGCACATCAAATCTAACCACAGGTTCAACTTCAGTAACGTAAACCTGAACCTGAGGAAGAGGTTCAATATGGTCTTTGTCACCAGTGGATGACCAGCATTTAAACCATATATGCTACCTTCAAGTTGGGCTTACAAGAAAACTCCAATTAACTGATGATACACTGATATGACGAAGTTGTGAGTGGAAAGTTTTTTTTATAGTTTTAGTTCATTAGATATGATGTTTGTTAATGACAAAAATAAGGAGAAATAAACTATACTGCACATTTTTGAAATAGCAACAGAGCAATTTCCATTAGTTGTCACAGATCAGTGTTACACGTTAATTACACAAATGTAAACTTTAACTGAAAGGCCAGTATGCTTCATCATAACTGCACTTCACAAAAGTATCTCACAACAGCAAATCTGACACTGGTGTGCGGTAAGGTGCAGTGTCCAGCACTGTCTGTATATTTCCCAGATATACAGAATATACAGTATCTGTATATTTTCAAGATGGCGGCAAGCGCAGACACAGCGGCTCACGGCTCTTCCCTCCAATCTCATTGTACATCCTGTATAATGACAAATAAAGGCATTCTATTCTAATATCACCCGCCCCTTTTAATGACAGCTTTTTGTTTTTTCTACTCCGCCTTTCAAGCAACTACAAACACTTTTGATTTTGGATGGGATCAAACAGCTTCAAGGAATTCTTGGCAACCCAAGAGAGAACTGATCCAGAACTATCCAGAAACACCAAGAAAAAGCAAAGATTTCTGTCAAAAAATTGGTGGTAGTGACCACCAAACGAGGAAATCCTCTGAGCTTGTAACATTATGAAAATTCCACAAGAGTGAACTGTTTATATGAGGTAGAGAGCACAAAATGAAGAGCAGTACAAAATCCTAGAAAGCAGAGATATCACACACACGTGGTAAATTTGTGTATGAATCAGACAGACTCCTTGCTATTGCCATTTTCCTAGCAAAAAGCTCTGATCTGTCATCTCAGTGCAATCCTGCCTGTGTCGGAGACCTAAACTGTGTCAGTAATATTCCATTAAAGGTGATAATACAATCGGGACAGCGAGGCTTTTAGCAGATTATGGCTGCTGGAAGGAGAGCAACAGCATGTGTTTATCCCTGCAGTCTGTGCATGTTTGTGGGTCTGTGTGTATGCTTATGTGTATGTGGGTTGGTAAGTGTCACCTGCCTGTACATAAGTCACATCTGTCGTTAAAAGGGATTACAGTTGAAATTCGACACTGTAGGTATAAATAAACATCTGAGTGTAAATGAAAACATGAAAAACATTAGAAATATATTAATTTGTCCTCAGTGTAATTTTCAAGCCGAGGCTTTATAAGATGACTCTGGGTCTTTTTTTTTTTTTTTTAATGTTGCATGTGCATTTTTTTCATTAGTAGTAGTAGTAGTAGTAAGAAACAAAGGCTAAAAATAGCATTGATCCTTTCAGGGGTTTTTTAATGTTAGTGGGATGGGATCTCAGTGTTAAGTATGACCATTGAAAATATTAGCGCTCGACCGATTTATCGGTGGATTTATAATTATTATCGACAAACATTATCTACTTGCTGGTCTAAAAGTGTTGGCATTTATAACATCTGACAAATGAAAATAGAAAAAATAAAAAACAGATGGAAGAAACAACCTTCAACCATGCTGTGAGTGTTGACTTTGCATAGTTTGTTCACTCTGTAACTTCCCTGTTGGCAACAGGTGCTTGCAAACGCTGACCTGAGCAGAGTTTATCAGAGCGTAAACAAGTAAATAACTACAAACAACAAATGTTAGGAAAATCTGTTTATGTTTTGTGAGGCAGAAAGAAAAATATATTGGATTGGATATCATATATCAGTTGGGCTATGATAAAGAAAAAAAAAGTATTCTGAACAACATCAGTCCTGTTTATTATCTCCACCAGTGACAAAATATTTCAGTAATTGGTGTTTTCACATAAAAGTCTATCAGGATGCCTGCTTTTTTATGTAGTGTATATGTATACATTAGATTCATAGAACAAATATTTTCTGGAGAATCTTGAATGATTAGTAAAAGGCTGGTAAGTTCAAAACAACACCAATAAAATGTCTGCTTCCTATCCCAGTATGTCCATTTGACTAGTGTGATGCTGAAATTCACTCATGCAGAGACTCATACACAGGTCAAAGATTTAACAAGATACAGAAGTGCACTCTATTCCCTGTTTGGCTGCATAACTGTTACTTAGGAATATATGAAGCCTTGGACGGCTTAATTTCAAAACAAACAAATAAATAATTTTTTAAGTAAACCAGATCAAAGTCTATTTCTAAATTACAAACCAGGAGAAAGGCAGCAGCTGTTAATGGTATTTTGTGTGTATGTACAGTGCAAATCTTCTTCGAGCTCTGTGCTAATTATCACATTCTCTCACATCTTGGATTAAACTACAGTCACACCCCCACCAACACCCTGGCATCAAAACTCCACGGCAACAGCGTGGAAACAGGGTACCATGGAAACAGCCTTTCTCCTCTAGGCACTGGTGGATGCTGGGTGTTGATGTTCAAGTGTAGGGGATTGTGATAGAATTTTACTGTTTTCAGCACAGTTTGTATGCTGGCTTACATAAAATAAATAAATAAATAAATAAATAAATAAATAAAAAAACACAAGACAAATTTTAGAAAAACTCGATGAAGGAGTAACATGTGACCAAAGAACCCAGTAAATTTTGGTTCAGATCCAAAAAGCATTCCTTAAAACTTCCCTCAGCATGGGCAAAAGAAGACCTCTGGGTGCAGATCCAGATCAAAGGATAGTTCACTTTCATTAACAGTGCAGCTTTTTTGTCTATTTTGTCATCAGGATTCTGCAAAAACTAAAAGCATTTATACTTGAAGAGGTGAAGCATGCCCAGAGGAATAAACTAGTGCAGATTCAGATATGTATAAAGCTGCATAAAATTGGCAAAGGACTGTGGGTATTTTTAATACTAGGTCTGGGAAAAGTCTGGGGTGAAGTTTGGGGAACTGTAATGATTAATCTTTTTCTTCTTTATTCGGTTGCTTGCTTTAGAGGTCGCCACATCGGATCATCTGCCTCCATCTTATGCTCTCACTTGCATCCACTTCTGTCACAATCTGCATGTCCTCCTTCACTACATCCATAAATCTTATCTTTCCCTCTTGCCTGGCAGGTCCATCACCAGTCACAGTCCCGACATTTGACCCTCACCTCCCGCTGCCTCTGAACACACCTTCCCTGCTCTCCTCTTCCTTTGTCTTCACTCAACAGCAACATAAGAGATCTCATTCTTGATGATCCGCATGTTCGCTTTGGCAAGGATTTTACACCAAATGGCCTTCCTGACACAACCCTCCCCATCTATCCACTGGGACTGCCAATGGGACTACACTGGCTTTTGGCCTCCTCCGTGGGCATTTCAAGTCATGATCAGTGGTTGTAGAAATTGTTCCAATTTTTGTTTTATTTAATTATAAACCTAACGTGTGAGCTTGGACTGTGGTATTTGTTTTTTTTGCTGACATTGAACAAACCAGATAATTATTAAAACATGTTGCATTTATTATTCCTGAGCCAATTGTGACATTTTATGATCATATAGTCAGTCACACCTACACATGCAGGGAAAAAAATTCAAGCCGTTAAGAGGAGAATAAAAGAAAAAGTGGAAACAGAGAGGAGAAAATAGAGAAAGACAGAGCTGCCAGAAGGGGGAGGGAGGCTGACAGAGCAGCTCTTAAAGTGGTTGGTTGAGCGAGATGGAGAAGCACCAAGAGAGTGGCCGCAGGGAGAGAGAGAAAGAGAGAGAGAGAGAGAGAGAGCATCAGAGGGAAAGGAAAAGAGGAAAGAGAGAGAAGCAAAACCGATGCAGCTCCAAAGCAGAACAAATGTGTTTGGAGCTGCTGAATATAGGTCACACATCTCCAGTGACTGTTCCCTTACCTCCACTGAACCAGCTTCCTGCAGTATGCACTTCATACCAAATCCTACATAATTTGAACCGCAATGGATGGGCATGGGCGCTGCTAAATTTACCCCTAAGGTTTTTACATGGGAACCCATTGCACGAAAGAAAAGACTGCTTTTTTTTCTGCAATTAGAAGGTACCTTATGCTGATCAAGCTGCATAAAAATGTCTTCATGAATGTTTCACTGCTTCTGTGCAAATTGCTATGGAGAATGTAAGCAGAAGATTAAATTCTTACAATCACCAGCATACTGTGAATAAGCTTTTATTGCTCTTTAACTATCTTCAGTGCGGGATACACTGACCACTCAACAAATTGAAGGGTAGTAAATGAAGATTTACTGCTTATTCAGTTAGGACAGAAACAGAGGAAAGGAATGATGACTGAATATCAAACTGGATATAAACAAGCAGATGATACCAAAACTGTGCCTTTTCACACCTCCCTGTCAAACCGTTATAGTATGCTTGCAGCTTTGCACCTGTTTAAATCTATCACACAAACACAAAATATCACCCCTAAGAACATGTGACCCGTCTCACACATACACACAATCAAATTTAGATATTCCAAGAGCTGAGAGCACAGCAAAGTACTCAACAGCCATCATTAATTGACTCCAGGGGAAATTACTTTGAAGAATTATTTAAATGAATTTTAATTTCAGTGGTCACTAGGCCATAAAAACTGTATGTACAGAATTGTCAGTCCAGTCTGATAAAAAAAAAACTTTAAACGTTTGCTGACTTTCCTCCAAAACTTCCAGCTTCTGTAAATGAATAAAACCCTATTTTTATAAAGCATTTCCAGTCAGATTTACATACATATTACAACAGAATAGAAGCTAAAACATTTCTAAAGCTTTAAAACTTTAACCCAGTTTAGGAAATCACTTATTTGAAATCAGCTAACAGTATATAAGAACTTAAGAAGCACTTCACACGCAGTTTTAACAATTTAAAATTACGATGGAAGCTAGACGGGGTGTAGATGACGCACCTGCTACAGTTACTGATATATTTATGCAGTATTTACACAGTGGTAGCAATTAATCTCACAAGGACATAGCTTACTTATATGTGGGATCCGTGTTTTTATGTCCCCTTCTAGTTGCTGTTCCTAATGTTGTCAATAGGAACTATCTGGTTTTTCAGCAACCATAGTGTCATCATAGTGTCACTACAACTGCCATAATTTACTACTAACCAGGCCAGTATGATTATGCAGGGAGTATACAGTAGTCTAATACCACCTGATATTTCATGCTTGGCTGGCTGGCCATCACATTTTCTGCCTGGGTTGAGAGAGAGAGAGAGAGAGAGAGAGAGAGAGGTCAGCTGTTCACTCTTTTTTTTTGTTTTAGGGGGTAGAGACACAAATGGAGGAATGCAGGAGTACAGGATTGAGGGCTGGAGCAATGAAGAGCAGAGGAGCAAAGAAACTCCCTGACACCTCCCAGAAACATTGATTACTCAGCACCCCACTGCATGAAGTCATGTTTCTGGGTAGCAGCTTATGCACGTCTGCAGGGTCTGAACATCATAACTCGATAAGTCACTCCATTTTTAGATCTCATGTAGCCTTTCATAGTCTGTGCAGTGTGGGGCTGCAGGCTGATTTATGGTGGTCTGTGAATCAATGCTATGATCAATATAATACAGACAGACTGATGGGAAATGAAGCAGAAGAGCTGGTTGTTGCATTTTGATGTAGTTGAGTGATGATCTGAATGCTTATCATGGTTATGTCATGCATTTACAAAAGAAGCATGATCAGCAGTGATTCCCATAGCTCTAGTACCCACACATATACCCACACAACCACTAATACATACACACACACTAATAAATTGCATGACATCATTGCCAATGTGAGAGGCATTTAAACCCATATCAGATTAACTTAAGATGGGGGAGGATAAGTAGCTTGGAGAGGATGGATACTGGCATTGGAATCAGTGGACAAGACTGTTTGGGTGCCTGAACCACTAAATGGGGTCTGTGGAACAAGATACAAATGAAGAAAGGGAGTGGTAGGAGTCTCCTGTTCGCATGTGAACACGTACAATAAAGGGCCTGTAAGGGCAGAAAACAAAGCAGCAGTGGAGGGGAGTGTCAAAAATGCTCAACTCTGGATCAGATTTGAGAAAATGAGATGGATTTTGTCATATTTGTGCTCAAGACGAAAGACTAAGATATCTGTGGTAAGGTTTTTCCAGCGGGAGATAAATTAATAACCACTGTTTTACCTAATATTCAATTACGAAGGCAGTTAATTTATCTCCTTCCTGTCTCACATATTCCATCACACGCACACATACACAGAAATATCCCTCACCCTGCTCCTCCTCCCTCCCCCTCTACGATTAGTCACCCCTCCTCCTTCACCTTCCTCTACCGGCCCAAACCCAGCCATGGATCCGATCTCCATCCCATTCACAGCGCAATAAAAAAGAAAAAAAAATTAAAAACAGAGAGGGTCTTCATGGCAGGACGCAGAGGGAGGGTTGTTGCCGAAGGCCAACACGGTTTACCCTCCCTTAACAGATTGGCTTTAATCCGGGAGTCAGCCTTATGGATGCAAAAGCCCCTGTCAGCACCCGTTTGGCCAATTTTTCTGCGGCTCTGCTCTGAATTAATTCACCAAGCCGGCAGATCCTGACGCTCGGCAGTGATATTGAAACAAACGGGATGTTTTGTTTGTTTTTTTGTTATTTGTTTGTCTGTTTTCTCCCCGATACATGAAAGCTATAAACATATAGCGGGACCAGGCCTCTTCTGGGTTTGGGGGGCACGGTTCGAAGCAAAGCAGCACCTGCCATAATTGATGCGAATCAAAATGAAAACGCATCCTGCAGTATAGATATGCATCGTTGTAAATCCAGACATCATCACGCAGCGAAGGCTTATTCTGACATTAATGTTTAGTCCTATAACCGTGACACTTATTCTCAATGGCTTACCTCTGCAAAAAACGCCTCCATCCTGCCTACTCCTCCCTGACGACGCGCGCCCGGCCCGGCAGAGCGCAGACACCGGCTCCGGTCTCGGGTGAGCAAATCTTACCAATGGAAGGGTGAGCCTGTTTGCCAAGATGAGCGAAAGGTAGCAGTGCCTCTGTGTTGGTGTTTCCCATTCAACGAGCGTTTGTTCTATAATCTGCGAAATGGTTCAGTTGCTCAAGCACACCTCAGCGGCGTCCACGCTCTATGCGCAAAAGAAAAACACACATGAGAAAAACCCAAGGAGGCTGGGATGAAAAATGAAAAATGTCCACGCCAGGGATCCGTCGGAGGAGCGTTAATTGAAGTGTCCCGGTTTTCCAGGTCTGCCTGGTTTGTGTGCCAGTGTGCGTATGTGTGTAGATGTATGTGTGTGCGTGTGCATGCCGTGTGTGAGGCTTTGAGTATTGGTGCGTGGGGTTGAGAGAGGACCGGTCCGGGGGCAGAATGAGCGTGACGCTGTCCACGCGCACACACCGATGGGGCGGTGCAGACACACAGTATAAGCTCGCGCATACAGATGTGCGAGCAAACCTTAACCAGTGCTTCTGTGGTCCACCGAGGGGTGAGATGAAGCTTCTTTGATTGGTGACAGTCAGGACAGATGAAAGAACCTCTGTCCCTCTTGGTCCAATTACAAGTGCTGATCCCGAACCAGATTGTCTGTCTACACCCTCCTTGTTTCCATACAGCAGTGAATCTTGGAATAAAAAACAAGAAGGCAAAAACAGTATTTATGCAAAAGAAAAAAAAAAGAAATAAGATAAGAAATGCAGGCTGCCTACACAGGAGAGATTAAGTTTCTTTAATATTTTATCCTGTCACACTGCTCTTTAATTTAAAAAAATTTTATGGAGTCTCTTTCTAAATAAATTGCAACAATTTACTAATGCACTGTGTGCCATATAGATGCTATTCACTGATGATTTAGACTCCTTCAGTTGATTTCTTGATTTCTGATCTTTTGGAGAGTTTCTAGAGCATCTGCTCCAAAAAATCAGTAACAAAAGTATTTGAGCTTTATTGCCCTATAGTTTGCTTTATCAGTAACCCACAAGCTGTTGTTATTGAATGCTTATGTCTCCCAGCACATTAGTGAGAATTTAAGTAATAAAGTCATCAGAATACCTTCTGTGCAAAATGTTGCTTGTGTATTGAGAGTAAAAAGTCATTATGACCATGGATATCATAATTACCAA
>JAMQGT020011379.1:0-25407 GCA_024447675.2 Pterophyllum scalare | reverse complement strand
CTGGATCAAAAGGGAAGCAGCGACAAAAGCACTAAATTCATTGTACATCTTCTGTACAATTGAGAGTGTGTTCTGTGGCGGGAAAAGGAGGACTGAGACTCCTGATTTTGGGAGGAAGAACAAATTCTATTATTAGCTCCAACTTTAAATGGAGAGCAACCGGAGTGTGTGTGTGTGTGTGTGTGTGTGTGTGTGTGCAATGTTTGCCAGTCCTTGATCTGATACAGATTAGATGAGTGTGCGCACACACACACACACGCACGCACACACATTTCTAATGAGATTTAAAAATTCAATTCCATTATCTTGGCAGTGGGCATGGCATTAAGGGTCGAGTATGGGGTTTGTATCTGTTTTTTACTATTTCTAAAAACTGCAGGCAACCACTTGTTCTAAAACACCCGTGTATCAGGATGTCCTTTCTATTTATTTATCTCTTTGGGCTTTCCTCCTAATGGCTGAATATGTGTCAGAGATTCAGAGATGAATTGCTGAATATGTATGAGGAGGAGGAGGGGGAGGAGGAGGTGGAGACTTGGAGCGGGAAAGTGGAACATCAAGACCAGCAGCTCGTATTGATCAGCACAGAAGGAGGACAGTGCCTGCACAGCTGCTTCACCTTCACACTGATGGTGAGCAGTGTAATACTTTGTTGCATATGAAGGGTCCTAATGAGGCTTTTGCTGACCTTGATTGTACTCAACACTGTATTTAAGGGAAAATTAGATCAGAAAGACAGTCATGTAAAGTGTGTGGTTGTGTACATTTCTTACCTCCCCATAATCTGTTGTGACCACAAGGGTTCCATCTCCACAGGAGTTGACAGTGGCGGGAAGTAGCTGCTCCTTCTCCCTGACCCAAACACGGGCACCCTGTAGCATACAAGCACACACCAATGTTAAGGAGCGTAACCAGTATAGCATAAAAGAATATAAAGACATTTTTGGTTATGGAATACAATGAACTGTCTGGTAACCTGAGTAGAAGTCTTCAGCTCTTGGTAACAGAAACTGTGGACAACAAGCACTTGAATGCACCAGTTTCTTTTGTTTTTGTTTTTGACATTTTATCTATGAATTTCTTTTTTTTATCAAAGCCCAATACCCTTCACCTTTAAAAAGAAAACAACTTGGAAATCAAATTGATAAATGAATTAACAAGGTTCTCTGCCCTTTTGAACACTGATTCATCCATCCTGGTACAACATGCCCAGAACACCTCACCTAAGAGATACACAAGAGGCATCCTAATTAAATACCCATACCACCTCAGCTGACTTTTTTTGGATGTGGTGAATTGGGCAGCGGTCAGGGGCGGAAGCCCTGGCAGTCCGATCCCCAGCTGTTGAGACTGGCTACAGGGACATGAAGCATTACCTTTTTGAGCATGAAATGATGATTTTGTTCAGAGCAGATGGCTGCCTCAGAGGCTGAAAAATGAAACCAACAGCAGGTGTTTAATAAAACTGCAGTCCCTCTAATGGTCACTAGAGGCTGGTTCCCAAAGCAAGTCAGTCCCTATAGAGTCCAACGTTAAAAGTCATGCTTCAGAGCAAAGTAAACATGTTGTTATGCCTGCTGCAACAAACTGTGTTGGTTCCTATAGCTAATTTCTTTTTCTACCCCTGTAGGCAGGTGAAACTTTATATATAGCTACTTTGGCTGCTCCCTTATTCACAAGGGGTCAACACAGCAGGTAGCACCACATGTTTAATTTGGCAGATTTTTAGACCGGATGCCCTTTCTGATGCAACCCCAAAGGGATTGAATGGAGATCTTTCGCTTGTTAGGGAAATGTGTAAACCACTACACTATGGAGCCAATATATAATTCTCATGGTTAAACTGTACTGATTTAAGATATGGATAATTAAGGGTGGGACTACTTTGAGTGGCAGTTGGATTTCATTTCACTTCAGTTCGTTCAGTTTTCTGTCCGTCCCTGTTGATATTGCTAAGGTTAACAGATGGCAATATCCAAAATGTTAACCCTGAAGCTTTAAAACGGCAGCAGATGATGACATGGTGGCTGCATTTATCTTTTATATACAGCACTGGTGCAGACAGATGTCACAGATGTGTTAAATGGGAAACTGCAATGACCCTGACATGCTGGCTTTCTAGCATGGTATGAGTATCAGTGTCTTTATGTTTTTGTGTATGGAGTTCAGAGGAAGTGTGCTCTTCCCAAACCTTTCTAACCAGACAAAGCCCTTGGTCACACAGCCACTGACCTCTGACCTGAAACCCATAAACAGGGGCACAGTGTAACAGAGGACAGAAAGAAAAGGCAAGTTAAATGGAAGTACGAGTCAATGGAGTGACTTGAAGTGCCAGAAAGACAGGAGGTGCATCATACATCCACTTATACAGTTAGTCTTATTGGACTGCATCAAAACTGAATCATCTGTGAAGTTGCCCAGGCGTTGCCCCTGGGAGCGGTTCAAAAAAGTGGTGTCAAATGTAATCAAAACAATGCTTGAATAAAACAATGTTGAATAGCATAACCATCAATGCTTGCTCATTTTATCAGCAATTATAACTCCATCCATGGGGAGCCTGCTGGAGGCTGGTGTTGTGTTACTATAGTACAAAATATGTCCTCAGCGGAGAAGCTATTATTGAAAAATACTTTACATTTATAACCACTTAAAAATGTGCTTATAGCTGAATGCAACAAATATTCTCTACTTTCTGTTATAAATCAGTCCTTAAGTGTTTCAATCCCAAACAGAGAAAGTTAAAAATAAAAGGTTTTACTGTGAATAGATGAAATAACTAGTACTACAGTTTGTTAAGGTGAACATATCATTAGAACTGATTTTTAAGCTAAAATTTTGGCACTGAAATAAAATAAACTATTTATTTTTTACATTTACATTGCTATTCTCCATCTTACATAAGGAACATGTGATAGGCTTTTTTCACTATTTATGACAAAAGAAAATACTGATGATGATGATGATGATGATGCACTATATTCTTGTCAACAGCAAAGTCTTGAAAAGTCCACTTCTTATTATCCATAATGTATGAATGTTCTTGTAGTTAGCCCAAAGTTTCTTGGCATAAGCACTCCGGTCTAAACCCTAAGAAGAGGCGTGAGTTCTAAAAGGCTTCATGGGACACCAGATGTGTGCATATGAATGAAGCAAGCAGCAGAAAACAAATGGAAAAGAACTGTTTTAGCAACAGATGGTCCCACAGCCCCAAGCATCCCCTGACAGCCTTTATCACTTTCCATTTTCTCTTCCCTCTCTCTCTTTTTTTGGCTCTTTCTATCCCTCAGTGCTACACAGATACACACTGATGATAACAGAAAACCAGTCATGCCTCAGGCTGTGGAGCTAACCAGGCAGAGACCAGTCACACAAAAATACAGTGTGTTATATATGCACACAAATGGGTTGCTTAAGGAAAGGCTTAGGGGATAAAATGTCTGAATCCATCTGAAATGAGACTTTGAGACTGCTGGCTTTTATAGAACATAAACTCCTCTATAGTTCATCTTTTGCACTAGCCTGTGCAAAGGTTTCCTTCACTGTTCTTTGCACAGCAACTCTATATATATATATATATATATATATATATATATATATATATATATATATATATATATATATATATATATATATATATATATATATATATATATAGCGGCCTCATAGCTCCTCTTTATCCTCTCTGTGTCTCTCTTCCCGTCAGATTCCAGCACACTGAGCCATTATTGTGACCTGATGACTTATTCAGCCTAAGGCTCTATGCTCACAGTTCACTGGTACCTCACTCATGTTTTAGCTAATAAATTGGCCTCTGAGCCAGTTTAAACTTGTAACACTCGTCCTGTGGCGTCAGACCTGAAGCACACTCATGGTACAGACATAAACGCACTCGCGTCCCCTAATGCTAACCAGAAAGTGATGCATGTTTCTGTTTTCTGACTCTCCGTCTCCTCTTTAAGTAAATTGGTCTTCAGTTCCAGATCGATATGCAATCTCATGGGCAAACTAAGGGGAGACAGAGGGTTATAAATGATGTGCCAGCACCACAACCTCCACCTGCACTCATTCTGCTCCTCCTCTGCTTTCTGTCTTTCTCTCCCTCCCCCCATCTATTACTTATGGAAGCTTGCTTCTGCCCCAGACAGGCAGAAATAGCCATGCATCACAGCAAACACCAAACCTTTCTGTGACCTAAAATCTGTGGCTGAAATATAGCTTTTAATACTCTCCATCTCTGTTTCCCATTGTTTCTCCACTCTCTGATATTCAAACCAGTCAAACAGGCCTCAGGCTCCTCCCATCACCTTTTCGTCAAGCTCAATGAAACGTCTACCAACATCAATTGCCACTTTACCCTCAGACATGACCTCTGACCTCAAGTCTTACAGCCTGCTCTGGAATACTGTCAGAGATCTGGGTTTTTTTTCACTGATCGACTGAACAGAACACTTATCCAAAATGTGAATTACATGATTAATTATCAGAATTCTGACCCTAATTCTGGCCCTAATCCTCTTCTGAGAAAAGTCAGAATTTGGAGATTAAAGTCAGAATTCAAAGAAAAAATCACGGGCTATAATGATGTGGCAGACCACAAAGCAGTATCTGTGCCACTTTTATAAACAGGTTAACATTTGGATTAAATTATATGATTCTAATATATATTTCTGTTAACACTGTGGGGTCTAAATCATAATTAGTGATGAAACCAACCTTAGCCCAAACTCTAACCTTTACAGTATCATGTAAAGAAAAACAAAAACAACTTTTTTTTATTTTTCATTTTTATTTGTTCCCCTTTAAATGAAAAGTTTTGGGAGAACAAAAAAATATATACAACTTCTGATAACATAGGGTTAGCGTCATGACCAATGATGACTCAGACTCCACAGAAAAATAGAATGATAAATATGGAGAATGAAAAAAATCTTGACCATCTAATCATTTTTCATTTTTAAACTCAAAAGTGAGCATCCACAGAGCATTCATCCCAGAGGCCTTTTTGTCTGCTCAGGCAATTACATGCATGCCTGTGCCATTTAGCTGAGGCTCTGCCCTTGAGACAGTCTCTGATTAAGGACCTCTCCTTCTGAGAGAAGTTCTCTGCAAAGCAAATGCTGAAGAATGCCCAATATCTGCAGGAATATAAATGCTATGAACTTCAAACTCCACATCTGACAGACACTCAAGACACTCAGCTGAGCATCATTAACCCTTGATGCAAACAGTGAACGGAGATACATTTCATAAAGATATGCTCTATGGTTATTACTACCTTAGACATTTGCATCAACTTAAAAAGAAGCAACTGATTGGCATGGCTGAGGTTGCCGCTCAAAATCAGGTATTAGTGCCTAGTGCTGTTTTTTTTGGTCAGAGCAGGACTTTCAGGGAATGATCTAAAAATAGCTGAGGTATACAGATGGATATCACTGAAGGGGAATATCACTGCATGTGAGTGTGCTAAATAGTTGTGCATGTTTTCCTGCAGTTGCTGGATTTTTTTGGATTGTGTTTCATTGTGCACTGGTAGCTTAAACAACAGGGCTAATACAGTTACTTGCACCATCTCAGAGACTTTTGATTCTTATGTCCTTTCTATCAGCTCCATAAAGCTGGGCTATTTTAAGCAATGCTAATGTCAGCACCATTATAAAATGCTTACCGTGGCAACAAGTTGATATTAGCAGTTTAGTGTTTAGCATGCTAATACAAAATACACAAACCTGTCCCAATCCTTCCTGTGGATGTTCAAACTGGACTAAAGGTGTGGACAAACTGACAGACTCAAATAGCCACATCACTAAAACAGCTAAAGTCAATCGAAAGGAAGTTGAGATAAAAAGTCAAACCAAACATGACAGCTGGAGGAAGAGAGGAGTCACTATGGGACAGAGTCATATCTGACAGACTAGCTGTCATAAACTGAAAGGACAAGAGGAGAGGAGAGACAGGGCAGACAAACAGAGGAAATGAGGATACAGCAGGATATCTAGGAAGCTAAGAGTTACATGTAGCAGTGACCGAGTTTTTAATGTGTATATCTGTCTCTGTTGCTTACTGTGTAAAAGAGGATATTGTGCTCCTCTACCATATTTGTTGATAAATTCGCCAATCCTCCTAGTGCTCTTTTTTCTAATCACAAGCATCAGGTAGTAATTTTTATCAGAGACAAGAATGTGCAATCTTACAAACATCCTAGAACAAATATCACATTGTGATTGAGTCATTTTTGTCCTTTTATGTAGTTGGTGTCATGGTTTGGATATTTATCTATAAAAAAAAAAGCTGAAACACACTCAGTGAAATTGTTAAATGGTCTATCAGACTGCTTGGTGAGTCACAGCTTAACCCTACATTCCTAGTTAGGGTGATTAGCACACTGAGTTTCAGTTGCTTTCTTCTGCTTGAAGGTTTATAGTCACAAAATACAGACAGTATAAAAACAGTTTTGTTCCAGAAGCCATAACACAGATGAACATATAATAGATTTTATCTTACAGGTGGTGTTTCATGTTTTTTGTTTTTAGAGCAAGTTGGACCGGCAGATTGATGTCAGCAGTAAAGTGGGCATTGTACCAGACTATCACAGTGAAGAGAGATTTACTACTCCATCTACATCCAAAAACTCACCTATGGTCATGAAATCTAGGTAGTGATCGTGAGTACAAGTGGCTGAAATGAGTTTCCACTGTAAGGTGGCTGGGCTCAGCCTTAGAGCTTGGGTGAGGAACTCAGACATCTGGAGGGAGTTGATGTTCATGTATGTCAAAAGGAGCAATTGAGGTAGTTCAGAAATCTGGTAAGGTGCCTCCAGGGCACCTTTCTTAGTTGGCTTTGTAGGCACACTCAATAGGAAGCAGACCCCAGGGGAGAACCACAAGCAGTTGGAGAGATCTATCTATCTCCTCTGGCCTGGAAACACCTCAGGATCCCCCAGTAGGAACTGAAAAGTGGGGAGCACATAAGTGGAAGATAATGGATGGATGGATGGATGGATGGATGGATGGATTTTTTTAGAATGTTTAAATATTTCTGTTCCACTCTGAAAAATGTGCAGGACAGATGACTGAAGTAGTGCACATCAAATCTAACCACAGGTTCAACTTCAGTAACGTAAACCTGAACCTGAGGAAGAGGTTCAATATGGTCTTTGTCACCAGTGGATGACCAGCATTTAAACCATATATGCTACCTTCAAGTTGGGCTTACAAGAAAACTCCAATTAACTGATGATACACTGATATGACGAAGTTGTGAGTGGAAAGTTTTTTTTATAGTTTTAGTTCATTAGATATGATGTTTGTTAATGACAAAAATAAGGAGAAATAAACTATACTGCACATTTTTGAAATAGCAACAGAGCAATTTCCATTAGTTGTCACAGATCAGTGTTACACGTTAATTACACAAATGTAAACTTTAACTGAAAGGCCAGTATGCTTCATCATAACTGCACTTCACAAAAGTATCTCACAACAGCAAATCTGACACTGGTGTGCGGTAAGGTGCAGTGTCCAGCACTGTCTGTATATTTCCCAGATATACAGAATATACAGTATCTGTATATTTTCAAGATGGCGGCAAGCGCAGACACAGCGGCTCACGGCTCTTCCCTCCAATCTCATTGTACATCCTGTATAATGACAAATAAAGGCATTCTATTCTAATATCACCCGCCCCTTTTAATGACAGCTTTTTGTTTTTTCTACTCCGCCTTTCAAGCAACTACAAACACTTTTGATTTTGGATGGGATCAAACAGCTTCAAGGAATTCTTGGCAACCCAAGAGAGAACTGATCCAGAACTATCCAGAAACACCAAGAAAAAGCAAAGATTTCTGTCAAAAAATTGGTGGTAGTGACCACCAAACGAGGAAATCCTCTGAGCTTGTAACATTATGAAAATTCCACAAGAGTGAACTGTTTATATGAGGTAGAGAGCACAAAATGAAGAGCAGTACAAAATCCTAGAAAGCAGAGATATCACACACACGTGGTAAATTTGTGTATGAATCAGACAGACTCCTTGCTATTGCCATTTTCCTAGCAAAAAGCTCTGATCTGTCATCTCAGTGCAATCCTGCCTGTGTCGGAGACCTAAACTGTGTCAGTAATATTCCATTAAAGGTGATAATACAATCGGGACAGCGAGGCTTTTAGCAGATTATGGCTGCTGGAAGGAGAGCAACAGCATGTGTTTATCCCTGCAGTCTGTGCATGTTTGTGGGTCTGTGTGTATGCTTATGTGTATGTGGGTTGGTAAGTGTCACCTGCCTGTACATAAGTCACATCTGTCGTTAAAAGGGATTACAGTTGAAATTCGACACTGTAGGTATAAATAAACATCTGAGTGTAAATGAAAACATGAAAAACATTAGAAATATATTAATTTGTCCTCAGTGTAATTTTCAAGCCGAGGCTTTATAAGATGACTCTGGGTCTTTTTTTTTTTTTTTAATGTTGCATGTGCATTTTTTTCATTAGTAGTAGTAGTAGTAGTAGAGAAACAAAGGCTAAAAATAGCATTGATCCTTTCAGGGGTTTTTTAATGTTAGTGGGATGGGATCTCAGTGTTAAGTATGACCATTGAAAATATTAGCGCTCGACCGATTTATCGGTGGATTTATAATTATTATCGACAAACATTATCTACTTGCTGGTCTAAAAGTGTTGGCATTTATAACATCTGACAAATGAAAATAGAAAAAATAAAAAACAGATGGAAGAAACAACCTTCAACCATGCTGTGAGTGTTGACTTTGCATAGTTTGTTCACTCTGTAACTTCCCTGTTGGCAACAGGTGCTTGCAAACGCTGACCTGAGCAGAGTTTATCAGAGCGTAAACAAGTAAATAACTACAAACAACAAATGTTAGGAAAATCTGTTTATGTTTTGTGAGGCAGAAAGAAAAATATATTGGATTGGATATCATATATCAGTTGGGCTATGATAAAGAAAAAAAAAGTATTCTGAACAACATCAGTCCTGTTTATTATCTCCACCAGTGACAAAATATTTCAGTAATTGGTGTTTTCACATAAAAGTCTATCAGGATGCCTGCTTTTTTATGTAGTGTATATGTATACATTAGATTCATAGAACAAATATTTTCTGGAGAATCTTGAATGATTAGTAAAAGGCTGGTAAGTTCAAAACAACACCAATAAAATGTCTGCTTCCTATCCCAGTATGTCCATTTGACTAGTGTGATGCTGAAATTCACTCATGCAGAGACTCATACACAGGTCAAAGATTTAACAAGATACAGAAGTGCACTCTATTCCCTGTTTGGCTGCATAACTGTTACTTAGGAATATATGAAGCCTTGGACGGCTTAATTTCAAAACAAACAAATAAATAATTTTTTAAGTAAACCAGATCAAAGTCTATTTCTAAATTACAAACCAGGAGAAAGGCAGCAGCTGTTAATGGTATTTTGTGTGTATGTACAGTGCAAATCTTCTTCGAGCTCTGTGCTAATTATCACATTCTCTCACATCTTGGATTAAACTACAGTCACACCCCCACCAACACCCTGGCATCAAAACTCCACGGCAACAGCGTGGAAACAGGGTACCATGGAAACAGCCTTTCTCCTCTAGGCACTGGTGGATGCTGGGTGTTGATGTTCAAGTGTAGGGGATTGTGATAGAATTTTACTGTTTTCAGCACAGTTTGTATGCTGGCTTACATAAAATAAATAAATAAATAAATAAATAAATAAATAAAAAAACACAAGACAAATTTTAGAAAAACTCGATGAAGGAGTAACATGTGACCAAAGAACCCAGTAAATTTTGGTTCAGATCCAAAAAGCATTCCTTAAAACTTCCCTCAGCATGGGCAAAAGAAGACCTCTGGGTGCAGATCCAGATCAAAGGATAGTTCACTTTCATTAACAGTGCAGCTTTTTTGTCTATTTTGTCATCAGGATTCTGCAAAAACTAAAAGCATTTATACTTGAAGAGGTGAAGCATGCCCAGAGGAATAAACTAGTGCAGATTCAGATATGTATAAAGCTGCATAAAATTGGCAAAGGACTGTGGGTATTTTTAATACTAGGTCTGGGAAAAGTCTGGGGTGAAGTTTGGGGAACTGTAATGATTAATCTTTTTCTTCTTTATTCGGTTGCTTGCTTTAGAGGTCGCCACATCGGATCATCTGCCTCCATCTTATGCTCTCACTTGCATCCACTTCTGTCACAATCTGCATGTCCTCCTTCACTACATCCATAAATCTTATCTTTCCCTCTTGCCTGGCAGGTCCATCACCAGTCACAGTCCCGACATTTGACCCTCACCTCCCGCTGCCTCTGAACACACCTTCCCTGCTCTCCTCTTCCTTTGTCTTCACTCAACAGCAACATAAGAGATCTCATTCTTGATGATCCGCATGTTCGCTTTGGCAAGGATTTTACACCAAATGGCCTTCCTGACACAACCCTCCCCATCTATCCACTGGGACTGCCAATGGGACTACACTGGCTTTTGGCCTCCTCCGTGGGCATTTCAAGTCATGATCAGTGGTTGTAGAAATTGTTCCAATTTTTGTTTTATTTAATTATAAACCTAACGTGTGAGCTTGGACTGTGGTATTTGTTTTTTTTGCTGACATTGAACAAACCAGATAATTATTAAAACATGTTGCATTTATTATTCCTGAGCCAATTGTGACATTTTATGATCATATAGTCAGTCACACCTACACATGCAGGGAAAAAAATTCAAGCCGTTAAGAGGAGAATAAAAGAAAAAGTGGAAACAGAGAGGAGAAAATAGAGAAAGACAGAGCTGCCAGAAGGGGGAGGGAGGCTGACAGAGCAGCTCTTAAAGTGGTTGGTTGAGCGAGATGGAGAAGCACCAAGAGAGTGGCCGCAGGGAGAGAGAGAAAGAGAGAGAGAGAGAGAGAGAGCATCAGAGGGAAAGGAAAAGAGGAAAGAGAGAGAAGCAAAACCGATGCAGCTCCAAAGCAGAACAAATGTGTTTGGAGCTGCTGAATATAGGTCACACATCTCCAGTGACTGTTCCCTTACCTCCACTGAACCAGCTTCCTGCAGTATGCACTTCATACCAAATCCTACATAATTTGAACCGCAATGGATGGGCATGGGCGCTGCTAAATTTACCCCTAAGGTTTTTACATGGGAACCCATTGCACGAAAGAAAAGACTGCTTTTTTTTCTGCAATTAGAAGGTACCTTATGCTGATCAAGCTGCATAAAAATGTCTTCATGAATGTTTCACTGCTTCTGTGCAAATTGCTATGGAGAATGTAAGCAGAAGATTAAATTCTTACAATCACCAGCATACTGTGAATAAGCTTTTATTGCTCTTTAACTATCTTCAGTGCGGGATACACTGACCACTCAACAAATTGAAGGGTAGTAAATGAAGATTTACTGCTTATTCAGTTAGGACAGAAACAGAGGAAAGGAATGATGACTGAATATCAAACTGGATATAAACAAGCAGATGATACCAAAACTGTGCCTTTTCACACCTCCCTGTCAAACCGTTATAGTATGCTTGCAGCTTTGCACCTGTTTAAATCTATCACACAAACACAAAATATCACCCCTGAGAACATGTGACCCGTCTCACACATACACACAATCAAATTTAGATATTCCAAGAGCTGAGAGCACAGCAAAGTACTCAACAGCCATCATTAATTGACTCCAGGGGAAATTACTTTGAAGAATTATTTAAATGAATTTTAATTTCAGTGGTCACTAGGCCATAAAAACTGTATGTACAGAATTGTCAGTCCAATCTGATAAAAAAAAAACTTTAAACGTTTGCTGACTTTCCTCCAAAACTTCCAGCTTCTGTAAATGAATAAAACCCTATTTTTATAAAGCATTTCCAGTCAGATTTACATACATATTACAACAGAATAGAAGCTAAAACATTTCTAAAGCTTTAAAACTTTAACCCAGTTTAGGAAATCACTTATTTGAAATCAGCTAACAGTATATAAGAACTTAAGAAGCACTTCACACGCAGTTTTAACAATTTCGATGGAAGCTAGACGGGGTGTAGATGACGCACCTGCTACAGTTACTGATATATTTATGCAGTATTTACACAGTGGTAGCAATTAATCTCACAAGGACATAGCTTACTTATATGTGGGATCCGTGTTTTTATGTCCCCTTCTAGTTGCTGTTCCTAATGTTGTCAATAGGAACTATCTGGTTTTTCAGCAACCATAGTGTCATCATAGTGTCACTACAACTGCCATAATTTACTACTAACCAGGCCAGTATGATTATGCAGGGAGTATACAGTAGTCTAATACCACCTGATATTTCATGCTTGGCTGGCTGGCCATCACATTTTCTGCCTGGGTTGAGAGAGAGGGAGAGAGAGAGAGAGGGAGAGGTCAGCTGTTCACTCTTTTTTTTTGTTTTAGGGGGTAGAGACACAAATGGAGGAATGCAGGAGTACAGGATTGAGGGCTGGAGCAATGAAAGCAGAGGAGCAAAGAAACTCCCTGACACCTCCCAGAAACATTGATTACTCAGCACCCCACTGCATGAAGTCATGTTTCTGGGTAGCAGCTTATGCACGTCTGCAGGGTCTGAACATCATAACTCGATAAGTCACTCCATTTTTAGATCTCATGTAGCCTTTCATAGTCTGTGCAGTGTGGGGCTGCAGGCTGATTTATGGTGGTCTGTGAATCAATGCTATGATCAATATAATACAGACAGACTGATGGGAAATGAAGCAGAAGAGCTGGTTGTTGCATTTTGATGTAGTTGAGTGATGATCTGAATGCTTATCATGGTTATGTCATGCATTTACAAAAGAAGCATGATCAGCAGTGATTCCCATAGCTCTAGTACCCACACATATACCCACACAACCACTAATACATACACACACACTAATAAATTGCATGACATCATTGCCAATGTGAGAGGCATTTAAACCCATATCAGATTAACTTAAGATGGGGGAGGATAAGTAGCTTGGAGAGGATGGATACTGGCATTGGAATCAGTGGACAAGACTGTTTGGGTGCCTGAACCACTAAATGGGGTCTGTGGAACAAGATACAAATGAAGAAAGGGAGTGGTAGGAGTCTCCTGTTCGCATGTGAACACGTACAATAAAGGGCCTGTAAGGGCAGAAAACAAAGCAGCAGTGGAGGGGAGTGTCAAAAATGCTCAACTCTGGATCAGATTTGAGAAAATGAGATGGATTTTGTCATATTTGTGCTCAAGACGAAAGACTAAGATATCTGTGGTAAGGTTTTTCCAGCGGGAGATAAATTAATAACCACTGTTTTACCTAATATTCAATTACGAAGGCAGTTAATTTATCTCCTTCCTGTCTCACATATTCCATCACACGCACACATACACAGAAATATCCCTCACCCTGCTCCTCCTCCCTCCCCCTCTACGATTAGTCACCCCTCCTCCTTCACCTTCCTCTACCGGCCCAAACCCAGCCATGGATCCGATCTCCATCCCATTCACAGCGCAATAAAAAAGAAAAAAAAATTAAAAACAGAGAGGGTCTTCATGGCAGGACGCAGAGGGAGGGTTGTTGCCGAAGGCCAACACGGTTTACCCTCCCTTAACAGATTGGCTTTAATCCGGGAGTCAGCTTTATGGATGCAAAAGCCCCTGTCAGCACCCGTTTGGCCAATTTTTCTGCGGCTCTGCTCTGAATTAATTCACCAAGCCGGCAGATCCTGACGCTCGGCAGTGATATTGAAACAAACGGGATGTTTTGTTTGTTTTTTTGTTATTTGTTTGTCTGTTTTCTCCCCGATACATGAAAGCTATAAACATATAGCGGGACCAGGCCTCTTCTGGGTTTGGGGGGCACGGTTCGAAGCAAAGCAGCACCTGCCATAATTGATGCGAATCAAAATGAAAACGCATCCTGCAGTATAGATATGCATCGTTGTAAATCCAGACATCATCACGCAGCGAAGGCTTATTCTGACATTAATGTTTAGTCCTATAACCGTGACACTTATTCTCAATGGCTTACCTCTGCAAAAAACGCCTCCATCCTGCCTACTCCTCCCTGACGACGCGCGCCCGGCCCGGCAGAGCGCAGACACCGGCTCCGGTCTCGGGTGAGCAAATCTTACCAATGGAAGGGTGAGCCTGTTTGCCAAGATGAGCGAAAGGTAGCAGTGCCTCTGTGTTGGTGTTTCCCATTCAACGAGCGTTTGTTCTATAATCTGCGAAATGGTTCAGTTGCTCAAGCACACCTCAGCGGCGTCCACGCTCTATGCGCAAAAGAAAAACACACATGAGAAAAACCCAAGGAGGCTGGGATGAAAAATGAAAAATGTCCACGCCAGGGATCCGTCGGAGGAGCGTTAATTGAAGTGTCCCGGTTTTCCAGGTCTGCCTGGTTTGTGTGCCAGTGTGCGTATGTGTGTAGATGTATGTGTGTGCGTGTGCATGCCGTGTGTGAGGCTTTGAGTATTGGTGCGTGGGGTTGAGAGAGGACCGGTCCGGGGGCAGAATGAGCGTGACGCTGTCCACGCGCACACACCGATGGGGCGGTGCAGACACACAGTATAAGCTCGCGCATACAGATGTGCGAGCAAACCTTAACCAGTGCTTCTGTGGTCCACCGAGGGGTGAGATGAAGCTTCTTTGATTGGTGACAGTCAGGACAGATGAAAGAACCTCTGTCCCTCTTGGTCCAATTACAAGTGCTGATCCCGAACCAGATTGTCTGTCTACACCCTCCTTGTTTCCATACAGCAGTGAATCTTGGAATAAAAAACAAGAAGGCAAAAACAGTATTTATGCAAAAGAAAAAAAAAAGAAATAAGATAAGAAATGCAGGCTGCCTACACAGGAGAGATTAAGTTTCTTTAATATTTTATCCTGTCACACTGCTCTTTAATTTAAAAAAAATTTATGGAGTCTCTTTCTAAATAAATTGCAACAATTTACTAATGCACTGTGTGCCATATAGATGCTATTCACTGATGATTTAGACTCCTTCAGTTGATTTCTTGATTTCTGATCTTTTGGAGAGTTTCTAGAGCATCTGCTCCAAAAAATCAGTAACAAAACTATTTGAGCTTTATTGCCCTATAGTTTGCTTTATCAGTAACCCACAAGCTGTTGTTATTGAATGCTTATGTCTCCCAGCACATTAGTGAGAATTTAAGTAATAAAGTCATCAGAATACCTTCTGTGCAAAATGTTGCTTGTGTATTGAGAGTAAAAAGTCATTATGACCATGGATATCATAATTACCAAACAAGCTGACATGACAGTGTATAAATCTGAATAAAATGATGTCTAACTTAGCAAGGAGGCAAGTGCTGTCAAGTGTATTCATGCTTTCGTTATGCTTTATTATGCTTTTCCAAAGCCAGAGCATAAAAAGAAAGTGGGGTCAGGGGGATTGGTGGTGGTGGTGGTGGTGGGCGTGGTGGTGGGGGTGTTTCTATATAATCTTTCTTTCTTTAAAAAAGAAAAGAAAAGCTTGCTGCATATGTTTGGTTACAGGATCAGTCAGAGCTCCCTCCCCCCAGGCTGAAAATGATATTTCATGGCCCACACACATATACATATAGATATACACAAGACCATATCAGTGAGGGCAAAACATCCCAAAAATCACAAAGAATAACCGATAAAGTCACCAAAGACAACAGTTTGGTATAAATAGACAGACAGCTGGTTTGGCTGATGTGGACCATGTGAGTTTTTTTTATTCTTCTTTTGAGCACCAGGCTGCAGGGGCCAGGTGCAGCTTTTAGGAGCCCAGCAGGCTGAGGCCTCTCGTGGGTAAAGTATAAGCTCAGCCTGTTCCCCATGGAGCCCTGGAGGTATAGGGGAGGAGGGGTTCCTGTGTGCATGCTTGCAAGTATTATTTAGCTGTACCTTCCATCTTCATCAGGGAGACAGTTCAAAAACCAGACCCAGCAGCAGGGCCCCACATTGTGTGTGTGTGTGTGTGTGTGTGTGTGTGTGTGTGTGTGTGTGTGTGTGTGTGTGTGTGTGTGTGTGTGTGTGTGTGTGTGTGTGTGTAGACACATACATGTACAAAAACACTCAGGAAATGAAACCTGAGCTTATTGATCATTACTCTGATCTGGCTTTTGAGGGAAAAGAAACTTTGTGGTGAGTCTGTGATTTGCACCTGTGGGCAGCACAGACCATGAACACACTCTTAATCACTCATGCTCCGTGAACATGCTACTTTACATACACTCCTTTACTATGCTACTATACTACTTTACATAAGAACTATAAAGAAGAAAGCCCTAGAAATTTTCTGTGTGTTCACATTAAGGTAAATCTAATTTCTTAATCTGTGAAATTGCTGAAGACCGAGCCCCAAGAGCCAGTTGGCTGTTTTCTCACAATGCAATCAGGTTCCATCACCAGTTTGTTGACACAGGACTAACAGAAGTAACAACTCCCTCACTTTGATTAGGTGACCTTCAACTATGGTTACATATTCTAATGAACTCTCAAATTATCTTAATTGTTTTCTCAGAACTGTTTCTTTTAAAGTTTAACGAAGCCTCCCTCTGAAAAACACAAAGCTCATATGCTATTTTATGAGAAAAAAGATTATTCATATTCTGCATGTATCACAAAAATCTTGTAAAAACAGAGCAGGTGTTTCACCTTCACCTGCTTTCTAGGTGCAGAGAGGAGAAGTCTGAAAAGGACCTCTAACAGAAAATAAAGTGCATGTACTTATCATGTATTTATCATTTATGATATTGATCACACGGCATCTCAAATGCACTAGAATCTGGAGACACACATACTGTGTAATAACTTGTGAACATATTTTAAGCATTGATTTAACATATAACAACAGGTTTGTCACACCAAGGCAATGTGGGGAGTGTTAAGCAAAGTTGAATTAATTAGTTGATTAGCTGATTAATCACTCATCACAAATTATTTAACTTTCCTCAGTTTTTTTTCACTGTAGTCAAAATGTAGTGCATAGATTTTGAACATCACCTGGGGTCTCAGAATTTGTGGAATGTCTTTCACAAATTATCTATTAAACAAAATGTTGATGATGAAAAAAATATTATATATTCCATTTCTACAGTAGTTTTAATTATAATGAGATCAGTATTCATTTTTTCACACAGATCTGCATTGAACCCCACCCGGCTGATGTTTGAGTGTGCTTTTGAACAAATGCACTTACTGTATTTTTGATTTGGGTTTATATAAGAGCCAGCAGACCAAAAGTGACCTACAAATTTGCCCAGAAAAGTCCCTGATGTGGAAGGACAGAGGAGTTGTTGCTGTCCATGACCCAGCTGACTAACTCATCCAACATTCACATGTGTACAGAAACACCCACACCCACACACACACACGGAAACACACAGACAAGAAAATCTGGACAATTAAATTCTCATTACCATGACAACACCAGGACTGAGTGACCCTCAACAGTGAATTGTGGGATAGATTTTGTTCCCTGGAAGTCAGGAGCAGAACTGTGCTTACTCATCTGACCACAGCTCTGTCTCTTTCTCCTTGATGCCTCCTTCTCCTCTTACTGTTACCCTGTGTGTGTGTGGGTGGGTGAGGGTGAGGATAGGGTGGGGCAGGGTGTTGAGGACACATCAACAATAGGTTCCATGTTATTCTGGGTGAAAACAAAAATTACTGAAGAGGTCAGAACTGAGCTTGCTCATCCACAATTATGAATCCTCATATGGTGTATGCAGGCTATGTATTTCTAAAAACAGCTAATGTAAAGCTGAGCATGTACAATGCTGTGCAAAAATCTTGAACAACCCCTCATTTATTTATGTTTTGCTTCCAAGCAGTTCCAAGCACTTTCTTGAATTTTTTTTCTAAAGTGGTTTTGAGCAATAGCTCTTCGGGGTTTCTGAGGGTCTTTCAAACTTTTTTTTTCTCGTACATTTGCTGCTTTTTCACTAATTTTCAGTCCAGACGTTGTACCCAACTATTTTCAGAGGAATATTTGTTTGTTTGTTTGTTTTGGGGGGATTGAGGTTTGTTTTGGGTTTTTTTTGGGGGGGAGGCATGTATGTTCTCCCCGTGTTTGCGTGGGTTTTCTCCGGGTACTCCGTGGGGTTAGGTTAATTGGCGATTCTAAATTGCCCATAGGTGTGAATGGTTGCCTGTCTTTCTGTGTTGACCCTGCGCAGGCTGGCGACCTGCACAGGGTGTACCCTGCCTCTCGCCCTATGACATCTGGCATAGGCTCCAGCTGCCCGCGACCCTGAAAAGGAGAAGTGGAAGAGAATGGATGGATGGATGAATGTTTTTTTGTTTGTTTTTTATTAAGTCACTTAACACTGACCTATGAATCAATCAGGATAAAAAAAGCCACCTAACTCAAGAGATGAACCAGTGTTAAAGATCTTTTACAAAAGAACCACTTTTTAATTGTATCTTTGGGCGCTTTGTTTCTAGCAGCCTGTTGTTAAAAACACATAATTTGTTCCCATTTTGTTAGTCAAATCTGAAAAATGCCAAAGATAACACAGTTTGACAGGCAGAAAATAGTATTTATGCACCAACAACATGATTCCCAAAGAGCTATTAGCTGGAAAACCTGGCCTGGCCTGCCATGGTGTGCAGTGTGTCCTTTAAAAAAACTAAAGAAACTGGTCAAGTGGAGGACAAAAGAAGTTGCAGTCCTAAAAAAACTGTCCACAGCAGATGAACTGTATCTCGCCAAAGCTTCATCAGAATTGGCCTCAGTGGCAGGGTAACTGTCAAGAAATCACTCTTAAGAAAGGGAAACAGGGAGAAAAGGCTGATGTATGTCAAATTACACAAGCTGTACTTAAAATCAGTGTCGACAATTCTTATGGAGTCATAACTCCAAATCTGAAATTTTTGGTTCAAATCAGCAGGATGTAGAGAGGATGTAAGGAGAGCGGGACACCAGTGAGTGTCTACAGCTATCTGTAAAACACAGTGGCGGCTCTGTCATGGCTTGGTGCTGCATTTCAGCCAGTGGTGTCGGAGATCTTCTCAAAATTGATGTAATTATGAATGCAGAAAAGGCCCATCAGATTTTGATCCACCATGTAATACAATCTGGAAAGCTTCAGAGGGCTTGTTGTTCAGCATGATAATGATCCCAAAACACTACCAATGCAGTCAAAGCATATCTGGATAGAAAAGCACACAGTGGAACACTATCAGCCATGGACTGGCTTCCCCAGAGCCCGGACCTCAAGATTATAGAAGCAGTGTGCAATCATCTTGACAGAGAACAGGACAAAAGGCAGCCAACATCCAAGGAAGAGTTTTAAATGTCTTTCACAAAGCCTGGAGAACTATTCCTGAAGACTACTTCAAGAAATTACAAGAAAGCTGCCTAAGAGAGTTCAGGCGGTGTTGAAGAATTAAAGTGGTTGTACCAAATATTGACTTCCCGGCTCATTAGAATGGCACAAACTCTGTTTTTGCCTTATATACTGAATGTCCACCTGCTGCACCTATTTCTCACTTTCAAAAGAAAATATAGAGAAATGAGGGTGGATCAATACTTTTGCACAGTGCTGTAATTTAACACTTGATCTGAGTGCATGCATGTCATATGTTGCATGAGCTAACAGGCATCCCTCCCAGTGACACAGACAATCCGTTTTATGAGCGGAGCACCCATAAATCTTTCTACATTTATTACCTTTCACTTCAAGTCTTTGTTCTACTGCGACCTTCCCCTCTCACTCTGGATCTGTTTATGGTCGTCTGAACAGCCACACTGATTGAAAGAGCTGCAGAGAAAACTCAGCGTGAAATGTCCCAGTTGATTATCAACCTTACTTTGTAGTGATTAACTGGCAAAATGGGGCAATCCAAAAATAAGGCCTGGGGGCTAAATTTGGTTCTCAGTAAGTTCTATAAATGGTCACACAAAGACAAAGAAGCGTTGTTTGGTCAGATGCATGGATGGGTATACTGTAGGTCCCAGAGTAGTGCATAACAGAGTTTTTAGGTTACTTGGGGTCACATGGTATATGTAATCTGTTTTGTCTTCTGTTTTGAGTATTGATGAAAGGACAATCTTAATGAAAAAGTCAGTTTTTCCATGTGATGTATTTCACTGACAATTGCAGACCAGTCATCCTTTGTCTCCAGCCACCTTCATGTAATAGATTTCAAACTCACAGCTTTTTTAGTTTATCCTGGATTTTTCCCTTTTATAATGCAACAAATGAGCAGACAAGCTCTACTTTACGGATATTATTTCTATCATTCACAATCTCTTGCCAGAGTGGCTAAAATAAAAGAATAATAGCAAAGGAAAATGTATGAAAAGTGATCTGCAACTGGTTTACCACTCTGCCACCAAAATTCATCCTGTTCCTGAAAACCTCGCTGGTAGCATTCTTAGCAGAGACCTTAAAAAGAAGCCTTTTCGTCTTTGTCTGAATTTATTAAATATTATTGCAATCATCTTCAAATATCAGCAACAGAGTAGTTTTAGGAGGATATATTGAAGACGCAATGTTTTATTTGTATTTGGTCTTTTAGTCAAAAAAATATGTTAATCAAATTAGGTTTCATATCTTTATTAAAATAGTCTCTGACATGTAGATTCTAAAGAAATATTTTTTTCCAAGGTAATATTCATTTGAGAAGTGAATAAAAGAGTCTCAGCCGTCATTTTCAGTTATAGCACAGTAAGTTCTTGTTTTATATACCCATTGCCTGTTTTTCCTTTATAAAATATTTCAATGTGTCTTTGCAGTAAATCAACAAATTCACTTCTGGCAGTAGATATTATAACTGTAACTGTAGCAGGTTTGTTAAAATCTAAATGTTGGTTTGTAGGCTTTACAATAACACAGAAAAAGAGAGAAAGAGAGAGAGAAAGACAGTATTAATGAAATTAATCTGATGCTTTTAAGGCTTTCTAATTTGATTTCTTTTGAATTACTGATCAATACATAACCTCTGCCAACAGAGAGCAAATACTTATTTCAACAATGATCATTCATATACTCACCAACACATAAAGACAGACCCAGTTCAAATCAGACAGAAAAATTAGACTTAAAAGAGGGCCAGAAAAACCAACATTGCTATGAGGTTCAATTTTTCAATTCACTTGTTTTTATATGACACCAATTCTTTCTACAATATTAGAAAGAAACCCTAATGATCACACACACACCATCACCAAGCACTTGGCAAGAGTGGGAAGGAAAATCTCCCTTTTAATAGGAAGAAACCTCTAGCAGAACCAGGCTCAGGGAGGCAGCTGCCGTGATATAAGGGGTTAGGGTGGAAGACCAGAGACAGAGAGAGAGAGAAACAAACTATAGGAGAGAGAGCCAGAGTTTCATAAAGTAATCACTAATGGTTAAATACAGTAGTGGTTTATAAGCACATAGAGAGTAAAAATAGATGAGTGAAGAAGAAACACTCAATGCAACTTAGGCCTGTTGCAGGATAACTAAGGAATGGTTGAGGGTCACCTGACCCCAGCTCTAACTATGAGCTTTATCAAAAGTCAAAATGAGAGGTAGTGGTGGTCTCTGCCTCTTAAAAGGGGGGCTGTTTCCATTTGTGCTGTCTTATTATCATTCACAATTTTCAGTTCAATTCAATTCAATTCAATTCAATTTTATTTATCCATCCATCCATCCATCCTCTTCCGCTTATCCTGTTCAGGGTCACAGGGGGGCTGGAGCCTATCTCAGCTATCATAGGGCGAGAGGCAGGGTACACCCTGTACAGGTTCTACAGCCTGTCACAGGGCTAACACAGACAACAGTTCATACTCACATTTACACCTATGGGCAATTTAGAGTGACCAAATAACCTAGGTTAATTGGCAACCGGTTGAGGCTGAGGGGTGAGAGACAGGACAAAAGACAGGCTGTGGAAGAGAGATAGAGATCAATAATAATTAATAATTAAATACAGAAAGAAGTATAAAGAGAGTAAATAAGGTGAATGAAAATAAACAGCGCATTATGGGACCCCCCCCCCTCCAACAGCCTAGGCCTATAGCAGCATAACTAAGGGGTGGTTCAGGGTCGCCTGATCCATCCATAAGTATTAGCTTTATCATAAAGGAAAGTTTAAAGCCTAATCTTAAAAATAGACAGGGTGTCTGTCTCCTGAATCCAAGCTGGGAACTGGTTCCACAGAAGAGGGGCCTGAAAGCTGAAGGCTCTGAATTTAGAAGCAGGAAATGACAGGTCATCCAGGCTTTTATGTTTTTAAGATGTTCCTGCAGTTTCTACTAATTGATGTGTGTCATCTTGCTTCATTGATAGATAAAGCTGAGTATCATCTGCCTAAAATTTATGCAATGCTTTCTAATAATACTGCCTGAGGGAAGCATGTATAATATAAATAGAACTGGTCCTAGCACAGAAACTTGTGGAACTCCATAATTAACCTTCATGTGTGAAGAAGACTTCCCATTTACATGATCAAATTGGAGTCTATTAGATAAATATGATTCAAACCACTGCAGTGCAGTACCTTTAATACCTATGGCATGCTCTAATCTCTGTAATAAAATGTTATGGTCAACAGTATCAAAAGCTGCACTGAGGTCCAATGGGACCGCAGTGCAGTGTGAGTGGGACTGTTGTGCAGGAAAAATAAAAATACATAACTGTACAAAGAACGAATTAAAAAAACAAACAAATGTGAATAACACATATACATATATACACAGACACAGCAACTCTTGCCTGGATCCCTCACTCACTCACTAACTTTCTATGTTCCTACCGTTCGATCTCAGTGTACTCCTGTACTATCACTCATTTCTTGATGATCTAAAATTTAAATAAAGGGCCATAGATAGCTTGAGTCAACTTCTGGGTGTGTCGGGTGGGATTTCTGTCCGGGCAGATAAAAAATAGATATAAAAAGTAAATTAACATAAAAAAGACAAACACAAAAAACCTGTAAATATGTACATATTTATGTATAAAGACAAAACAAAATATGTTCAAATATAATAAAAACTAACAATATAGATATAAAAGGTCAACTTCTGGGTGTGTCGGGTGGGATTTCTGTCCGGGCAGATAAAAAATAGATATAAAAAGTAAATTAACATAAAAAAGACAAACACAAACAATCCGTGTAAATATGTACATATTTATGTATAAAGACAAAACAAAATATGTTCAAATATAATAAAAACTAACAATATAGATATAAAAGGTCAACTAGTGGGTGTGTGGGTGGGACCTTTACCCGGGCAGACTCAAAATATTTACCTCAAAAGCAAATTAACCAAAAAATCAAACAAAATCAAATACATTAAATAAGTCTTTATCAATAAAAATGAAATTATTTCAAAATAAAAAATAAAAAACTATAGGTTATTAAGCTCAACTTGTGAGTGAGACCTTTGTGCAGGAAAAATAAAAATACATAACTGTACAAAGAACGAATAAAAAAAATAACAAACGTGAATAACACATATACATATACATATATACACAGACACAACAACTCTTGCCTGGATCACTCACTCACTCACTGACTTTCTATGTCCCTACCTTTCGATCTCAGTGTACTCCTGTACTATCACTCATTCCTTGATGATCTAAAATTTAAATAAAGGGCCATAGATAGCTTGAGTCAACTTCTGGGTGTGTTGGGTGGGATTTCTGTCCGGGCAGATAAAAAATATATATAAAAAGCAAATTAACATAAAAAAAGAAACACAAGCAATCAGTGTAAATATGTACATATTTATGTATAAAGAGAAAACAAAATATGTTGAATTATAATAGAAAATAACAATATAGGTATAAAAGGTCAACTAGTGGGTGTGTGGGTGGGACCTTTGCCCGGGCAGACTCAAATATTTACCTCAAAAGCAAACTAACAAAAAAATCAAACAAAATCAAATACATTAAATAAGTCTTTATCAATAAAAATAAAATTATTTCAAAATAAGATAATAAAAAAGCTATAGGTAATTAAGGTCAACTTGTGAGTGGGACGTTTGTGCAGGAAAAACAAAAATACATAACTGTACAAAAAACGAATAAAAAAAAACAAACAAATGTGAATAACACATATACAACTCGTGGCTGGATCACTCACTCACTCACTGACTTTCTATCGCCCTACCTTTCGATCTCAGTGTACTCCTGCACTATCACTCATTCCTCGATGATCTAAAATTTAGATAAAGGGCCATAGATAGCTTGAGTCAACTTCTGGGTGTGTGGGTGGGACCATTGCCCAGGCAGACTCAAAATATTTACCTAAAAAGCAAAATAATATAAAAACCAAACAAAAGCAAATACTGTAAATAATTATATATCAATAGAAATAAAATTATTTCAAAATAAAAAACTAAAAGAGCATAGCTAATTAAGGTCAACTTGTGGGCGGGACTTTGCGCAGGAAGAATAAAAACACATAACTGTACAAAGAGGGCTGCACGGTGGTGCAGTGGTTAGCACTGCTGCCTCATAGTTAAACTAAGACCTAGAAGTAATGGGTTCGATTCCACCTTTCCTGGGTTTGATTCCACCTTGGCCCAGGCCTCTCTGTCACTGTGTGGAGTTTACATGGTCTCCCTGTGTCTGCATGGGTTTCCTCGGGGTTCTTCCCACAGTCCAAAGAGATGCACTTCCTGGGGTTGGGTTAATTGGCCATTCTAAATTGCCCATAGGTGTGAACGTGAGTGAGGTTGTGTTTACCCTGTGACAGGCTGGCGACCTGTTCTGGGTGTACCCTGCCTCTTGCCCTATGTCAGCTGGGATAGGCTCCAGCACCCCCGTGACCAGGAAAAGTGGAATTGAATGGATGGATGGAACAGTACAAAGAGCAAATTAACAACAATAACAAAAGTGAATAACATATATCACAGACACAACATCTTACTAATAACAAACATTAAGATGGTAGACAGCACAGGGTCAGTACACATCCATATAATCAATTTTTTAGTCATCTAGCGTCATTCACTAAGTTTCTGCCATATAAATTGAATAGCAATAAAGTAACTTCTTTCATAGCATATGAAAAGGGAAACACTATGTAGTAGTAATAAAAGGTAGATAAAAAATTTTTATAATACATCACAAGTGCAGGATTAGCACTAGCTAATTCAGCTGTATTTTAATCAAGCAATGAGGTAAAAAAAAGTAATAACTGAAACTTTATATGTACTTCAATAACTTAATGCAAACTCAATAGTTACTTTTCTGCATTTGTTTATAGTACACTTAATAGGATTATGAACAAAATATTACATATTAATTTAGTCCCAGCAACTAACCATCTATTGAATTCCTGACTTATTCCACACTAGCTCTTTAGTAACTACATTACATAGTGCGAAATCCATTCTCCTTTGCTTTTCCTGTTTGAAGTTGCAAGGGGGAGCTGGGTGTATCTGTGGACTATCAGGCAGGGGGATATTTGTGCAGTCCAAAAAT
>JAMQGT020011378.1:0-20416 GCA_024447675.2 Pterophyllum scalare | reverse complement strand
GCTTCATATTTACTGTATGGACATGAGTGGGGTATTGATCATCAGCAAATAAGCACATCCCTCCCCAAATGTCAACCCATGAGGTGGGTTGTGTACCTCTAATGCTGACTCCTAAAGGGGGGGGGCACTATCCTGAGTGACTCTTCACAAAGAAATGTTTGAGTTCTGTGGCTTTAGGGGCACCTGACCCCCTTGGACCTGTTCCCAGTCAGTCTGTTGATATTAGATTTTGGTATTTTGGTATGAGAGTTCGGAAACACAAAATTATACTTAAAATATACTCAAAACTATGATAAAATGTTCATATTGTTCATAACCAATCTACATTTGTGTTCAGATTGTGTTCAGATGTTGTATTTGTATTTCATGCAAAACACTCATGTATTTCAAGAGTATTTTATTTGCATGCTTTTATGCGCTTCTCCGGGATGCGGCCTGTTGTGTCCAAGTCAACCAGATGTCTGCTGCTTTATCATGAGGCTGCATTCCTGCATCTCTCTCCCTCTCCTCTGTCTCTGTCTGGCCTTTAAATTGCTTTCTGGAGGCAGGGGATTTTGGCCAGGAAGATAAGGGGAATGGGATGAAAGACTCTCCCTGGCTGTCTATCTCTGTCTTCCTCTGCGAGGCAGGGGGAGAGTCTACTGACAGTGACGCGGTACATTTACTGAGACAGAGACGAGAGCGGGTTGTTCTCGGTCAGCGAGGCTGAGGAGACGCCGGCGGCATCTTTCACACTCGTTTCACACCACTGTCGGCCTTATCAGCGACGAAACAAACCGCTTGTGGATTTAAAGCGTCAGGTCATACAGTAGATTCCCACTGAATGTGTTGCCTGTTTTGAGACGACGTGGTAGTAAAGTGCGGATGGTGCAGAACGGATGAAAGCCTGTCCGGTAAACAGATTTATGTTGTCGTGGTTTTGACTTCTCTTGTCAGCCAGTCAGGTCCCCGAGGGTCAATCCCAACTCTCAGACCTGACACACACTCTTACATAAGCCCACAGTGCTCATCTATCTGTGGATAAGAGCAGGCTGCATGGATTATTGATGCCAGCAAAGAGCAAACAAGGCAGCACATGGCAGAGACATGCCAGTCACACACAAGCCACGATCTGCCTGCTTTCAAACCCCTCTCTTCGGAAATTCAGATGTTTTTCAGTGTGATGATTTGTGTGGATGTGGGGATTCCCACAAACCTGCCACTTCAGCTTTTGTGTGCCCCATCCACAGTATGTGCATATCCACCTCCTCCCTGAGCCCTGATTTTGCACAGTATGCTTCATAGCTGACACATGTGTACTTCTGACTATGCTCAGCGTGTTGAAGTCATCTCCGCATGGATTAGCATATTAATGGGATGTCCTCTTTGTCCCTGTTTTCTGTCACTCAGATTTCACAGCAGCAAAGGAGAAGAAGAGGTGATGCGGATGGAAAGGAAGATGCCGGCAGAAGCTTGGTAACCACATCTGGGTCTAATAAGTTCAGGTGGAACGAATACTCGATGTGGTTGTTTGATCTTACCGTGTTCACATGACAATCATGTGTTTCCTAGATCAGTTTATTCCCCAGAAACTAAAACGCAGAAAAACACAAACACTCCTATTCGGAAAATACTCCGATTTTTAAAGAACACAGACAACTCAGGTCTTGGAAAGACTGATTTATTGCAGCAGTAGAATATTAGAGCTTGGCTCCGGGCTCCGGGTGTCACACTTGCAAGAATGTATGGACTCAAATGCAAGACCCAAAAGAGCAGTGCACGTTTTAGCTTGTTATGTACACAAGTGAGAATGAAATCAGGATTTAGGTATGTTTGATGTTGCACAGAGCAGTAGCGCATCGGAGGATTAAATTTTCCTTGAGAATTTGCAGGTGACGGAAGACAGGTGAAGTATCCAGGTGGCAGCGATGGTGGAAGGCGGACAGGCAGGGAATTCACAGGTAAGTGAAACAATTGGCGGCCAGCTTAGTTTGTCTGGTGACTTCTCATAAGAAACAACTCAGTGTTTCCTTGGATTTAAAGTTTTATTCTTGATCCAGCCAGAGCTCACACTGGGTGGTGAACTAGAACTACAAAGTCAGATCACTGGGAAATACTGAGGTAAGTTATTCACAGGGGCCCGAGAGGCCAAATGCAGTGCATCTACAGGTGGATGCTGGCATGGTGGAGAGGTTCAAACAGTGAGGGGGAGATGGGAAATTTTTCAGTTAAATAGACCTTTATATTGGGAAGGTGCGTTCCTGTTTGTTTCTGTGATTCTTTATGCTGATCTTCTGTCTGATCTTTCCTCTCACCCCCTGAGGCTGATCTGCTGGAGGTCTTTTCTTGTTAAAAGTGAGTTTGTCGTCCCCACCATCACCAAGTGCTTCCTCATAGGGGAACCTCTAATCGTTGGAGTTCTCCCTTTATTATTGTAGGATGTTTACCTCACAGCATGAAATCACCTTGAGATAACTGTTTTGAATTAAAACAGAACTGAATTGTATGATATATGATGCAGATGCAATCTGTATTTCATTGCACTGCACTTTTGACATTATGCAATGACAAAAAATTGAATCTAATTATTCTAGTGTGAGGAGGAGAGGTGGGATGTCACTTGTTTATGACGCAGTGCAGCTCAAGCTGCCTGCCTGAACTAGCACATGAGCACCGCTGCATATTTAATCTTCATTTGCACATATCACAGTGCAGCGAAGACGATTATTATTCTTTACTGAGAAAAGCAGCCCTGTTTTAAGCTTTGTGGTGATGCATTTTTTTTAGGTAATCTGTTGGCTTTTATGCGATTTATGTAGCACAGACACTGCTTAAAAAGTGCATCTTAACCCTTGGAAAAAAAATCACACTCAACAAATTTAAATATTAGAGCCTAATGGATTAATTGATAAGTAAGTTCTCAGAAAAAAAAAAATTTTATAGTCAAAATGAGTGGCATTGTGTTGCAGTGGGGAAAAAAAGTGTATTCTCCAACTGGTTGCGAGTGGTTGCTGGAGGTTGTTGGTAGTTGCTGTTAAATCAGTTGCTCCCAGTCTGCAGGATTACTTGTGGTTCCTAGAGCTTCTAAAAGTAGAATGGTAGGCAGAACCTTCAGCTGTTGGGTCCCTCTCCTGTGGAAACAGCTCCCAGTTTGGGTTCATGTCATGGTCCTGGGCCGGTGGCCCAGTGTTTTATGTTTTGTATTTAGGTCTGCGTCCTTGTCTTGTGTCAAGTCTGCATCTCTGTTCCCCTGATTCACTTCCTGTTTTCTTTTGATAGTCTCGTGTTCCCTGTGCTTTGTCTTTAGTTTTACTTTCCCCTTTGACATTAGGTTAATTTGGTTCACCTGTGTTCCCTCCTGTTTTCTATTCCCTCGTCAGTTCCTCATGTGTATTTAAGCCCTTTGTTTTCCTTTGCTCTTTGTTTGGGTCCTCGTCTGTTCATCTGTGTGATGCCAACTGTGTGTTCTGTTTGTGGAGTTTTCAAGTTTAGTGAGTATTTTCGAGTTTAGTTTGGTTTGTGTAGCTGGCCCTGCCCATCGTCTGGCCTTTTCCAGCCGGTTAATAAAGTGTTAAGCACACGTCCGCTCTTGCCTGTGTCCTGCTTTGGGGTCCTCCCTGCCTTGCCTGCACCAGCTGTGACAGTTCAGGAGCCACACACTCTCTTTACTTCTAAGCTTCGATTTAAAGCTTTCCTTTCTGATGAAGCTGACAGTCAGGGCTGGATCAGGTAACCGTGAAGTATCCTGTAGTTATGCTGCAATAGGCTCAGACTGCTGTGAGACTCCACACGATGCACTAAATATTTCTTCCCTACTCCCCATGTGTTTATATGCCACTGCTGCCTGTCATTAAATTTTGTCTACTCTCTCCCATAGTTTGTTTTGTGTGAGTCTGGTTCTGTTGGAGGTTTCTTCCTGTTAAAAGGGAGTTTGTCCTTCCCACTGTCACCAAGCGCTTGCTCATAGGGGATCATCTGATTGTCGGAACAATGAAATTAATCTTTAGTTGCTGCTCTATTGGAGATTCCTGGTTTTTACTGGACAGCGATGCCGCAGTGTGTCGCAGCAAAGGTACCTCGTGCAATTTAGTAATATGAGGAAGTGATCTAGCTCTCCTGCATCTTGTTTCCCATCACAATCACATCTCTGTTCCTTTTCTGCTCGGGAAAGCCTCGGTTTGCTCCTTAGCAACTGTTTCCACGGCTACAAAGTTGCTCCTTGTTTCAACCCCATCTCGCCTCCACCCTAAGTCATTGCGGTCCCTCTGCTGTGCTGTGTCCACTTCCCAAAGCCTGGTGATGAAGCGAGTGTTGTAACCGGGACACCAGCGAAGACTGGCTTTTAGTGTTATCAGCTTAGAATGCTGTGAGGAAGGATGTTATCACTGAGCTTTATAGAAAGCATATTGTTGAATGTGACAACCTGGTGCCTATTATGCTCAGGCACTGAGACCATACAACTCAGCAGTAATGTCACTGAGACAAATTACACTTCATTGTCTGCAGTCCCTGCTAACTGTTCATATTTCTGACTGCCATTCACAAACAGAAGGCAGATGAATCTATGGTTGTGTTATATTTTTTAAAAAAACAAGTCCACAGGGATGCATGGGTAAGAAAATAATATACAGTAAAGGCTTGGGGGGGATATTCACACAAGAATCCAGGCATTGGTGCTACAGAGAGATCTATTTATATCCCCCTAAAAATAGACATTCTTCTCCATAGAAACATGAAATCCTTCTGAGGGGCAAATTATTCTCAGGCTGCTGCTGTTGCGTGTGTCTATGTGTGTGTGCATGGGTGTGTGTATCTGTGTTTTTCTTCAGCTTCTTTCAGAAGTGAAGGAAAATTACCAGCTTTATGACTCCAGCTGTGAGGCTCTTTCTTGGGGAATCTCCGCTCTCCGTCCTCCGCCTGCAGCAGGCAGGATTTACGGTGCTTTGATGATCAACTCCCATCCACCACCTCTTCCTGCCTTCGCATTGACGGGCTTTAAGGCGACAGGCATGGCGTAAATTCATGCACATTAGTTTGCAGTAGCAGAAAGGGCTGGAATTGTCTCGTTGCTCTTTGAAAAATGTCAGGAACCTATTTTTATTTTGAGCAAAAAAAAATGCTCGAAAGCCAAATGACCCTTGTGTAAAAATATTTGCATTTAATTGTGCTTATAAAAGCTGATTGTGTTTCCCAGTACATTCTCTCTGTGATGCAGCCTTGAGCTTCGAAAATAACACAGTAGTATCGCCCTCACCTGGCTGATGTTCACTATAAGCACATTTATCACTTTGATATCACAGGCCAAAATAATAAATAAATTAAAAAGAAGCACAACTTGAGCTCAGGTCAAAAGCGGCAACACCAACAGATCAGCTGACCTCAGGAACTCAGTGACTCAGCTGATGCCCTGCTAAGCATCAGATAGGCAAATCTCATATAGGACATGCTAATTAAGCTGCTTTAACCTGTAAGCTGTTTTGCAACCCACCTCCACTCCCGGATCCTCCTTCCATGCTATTCATGACATTTCAGATTCAATCAGTGTCATATCTGTTGTCACTCATGCCTGCTTTGTCCTTGTTGCTGATCTTGAAGCATTATGTATTTGTGGGGCGGTCCCTGCACCATATATAAATGACTAAAGATGAAAACATCAGGCTTCTTTTAAGTATAGCAGTCCAAACTAAGATGAATTTCTCTGGATGCCAGAAAACTGAAACGACCTAAACTCAAAATTCTGCTACGTCCTCAAAGACACATAAATTCAGAAAAAAATGAGCAGTCAATAAGTCAGTTATGGTTTTTGTTTCAGATTGGATTTATTATATAGTCGATAACTTCACTCGCGATGCACTGTGTCGTCTTTTGTGTGATCTGTGTTGGCAGAAAACCGACAGCGACCGCAGACATGTCACAAATTAACGGGACAATCTAATTAAAAGCACAAAAAAATAAACACTGTTGCTTTAATGCCGATGTACCGCATGATGCAATTAAGCAATTAATGTCCTCTGTGAGCTGTAAACATGCTGAGCTGGCCTCAGTGGATTGTGATTTAAGAAAAAGAATTATTCGCCACTGCAAAAGATTAAAATACATTTAAAGGTGGCTCAAAGGGCGCCCACAGGGTATAATGAGTCACTGAATGTTTGATGAGCAGAGAAGTGACGTAAATCATTGAAGCAACTTGTCACACAGAACTCATATGTTATTTTTAAGAATCTGGGAGCAGTGAAAATGTTTTAGAGGTTTCCAGTGTCCAAACTCCTCCATGAGGCAGGCAGGGTTGGGGTATTTTTGTCTTTGTTATCACTGTGAAACTCATAACTGTGCATGCAATCACTTTATTCTATTCAAGTTTTTTAGTTTTAACTGTCCAAGTGTAATTTACCTGCACAGTACATCAGCATCATACTTGTAGATCTGCATTGTATGGCTTCCTTTGCTATTCCAGTATCTCACCTTTCTTATCAGGGAGCCTTTGGTGTCGCTGTTGTTTTAGTTTTGCATTGTGTTTTGGTTCCTACCTTTCATTATTATTATTAATAATAATAGCAGTAGCGCTAATCTTCCCACTATTTCTGCTTGCACTTCCCTCTGTCTAGTTCCCATGTTTATGCTTTGGCCCCATGTTGTTTGTATTCAGGTATTTTTTTTAATACTGTTTTTATTATTTCCTGTTTTATTTTGAAAGTCAGTCTTCTTTCTTGCTTCCTGTCTGTCCTCCCTGATTCCCTAAGTGTTTTCACTTGTTGATTCTATGCACCTGTGTCCGATTCCTCTCATGTGTCCAATCTCTAATCAGTCATTTGTGTGTGTGTGTGTGTGTGTGTGTGTGTGTGGGGGGGGGGGGGTCCTGTCTTTTATGCTTCCCTGTGTTATGTACTTTTTAGAGTCAGAAATAAGTTATTAAATAACTTATTTTTTGTTTTTATCCTCTGCCTCCTGTGTCCTGCATTCTGGCATCACCACTTTACTCTGCACATTATAAACAGACTGTACTTATAGAATGCTTTTGTACCTAATTTGAGCACTCAAAACACTTTTTCTCTATGCCTTTCTTATGCTTTTGTCTAACGTTCACACGCACACACTCTGATGGATGCATCACGGGCAACTCGGGGTTCAGTTTCTAGGGGACTTGTTTGTGTGGGGGTGGGTGGGGGGGGGGTTATGGGAGGCAGGGAATTAACTACCATCCTGCCAATTAGTGGACAACTTTATCCCCACAGCCACAGGCAGGAGGTGGAGTGAGTCCTAGGGTTTATCCATTCTCTACAGAAAAAATGGTTCCCCAGACTTGGGGTCAGGACCAAGGGTACCAGATTCACTTCAGAAATGATACGAGGATTGAGGATCAAGCTATAGACTCTACTAAAATAAATAAAGCGGGGCCACCGCAGCCATATTGTTCATTTTGTTTTGCTTTTTTTCCTGTCGGTGTTGGCAACTTGAAGTAATCTCTTCATAACAGGGACAAAATGTTAACAGCTTAAAAGGCACATGTGCGCTGGCGTTGCTTTTCAAACCTGGAAGTTGTATCCCTCTTTTACAGTCTGTGGCCCTACATCTCCCCTATAAGAATGCCCAGCCTTGCCGCCACATCTGTGCACTCCTCTCACAGGAGGTAATTTCTGTGTGTGCGATGCATTTTTCACTCTGCGGCGAAGACTATGTATGTCCTTGGGGGTGGGAAGGGAGGGACCAGCAACAGACTGAAACTGCTTTTGACTCAGCCGTCAGATAGACCCCCACCGCCACCCCCAGGGATCAGAGAGCAGCTGTTGATCTTCAGCAAGAGTGGTTTCTCTCACGCTTATTCAGTGTGAGCTGCTGGAGTTCAGCTGTAGCTGACCTTTTTCCACTGATTGTTTGTCTGACGGAGCCATTTTGTCCAATAACTGCTATCCTTCCTTGCTGAGAGGAAGACAAACCAAATGCTGAAAGTGTATCTCAGAAAATAGGATCTTAAACTTGGATGGTTGAGTAAAACAAAGGAGATGCAAACTTCCTGTAAAAGTGTTCCCTCACTCTGTCACTGAAACATTGATCTGCTGTTTTCCTTCACTGGCCTCTAAATGACGCTCACCCAGTTACACAAGATGAGGTTCATTTGTGGGTCGCCCGCTGTGAACATGCTATGTGGTTGTGACTGTGTGTCACACAAAGCAAGTGAGGCAGAGGAAATATGAAGAAGAGCTCAAGATAATGTGAGCTGACAGATCTGAGACGAGAAAAGATGCACTTTGTCAAAAATAATTTAGAGATAACAGCTCAACTCCGAGAGTTATACCTTTCTGCTGACCCTCTGACCTTTCCACTCTGGAATATTTGCATGTCTTCAAAGTATTTACAGTCAACGTTGCATCTTTTTCATCACACTGCAGCAAAAATATGAAGACATGTTTGGCCGTGAGAGGACAAAAATAAGCTCTGGTGGTGCAAAATGAATGCCGTGGGATGTCTGTTCACCCCAAGCATTGAAGTTTTGCCTGCGTGCATGATACACCCACCAAAACATGAATATTGTATCACTGTGACATCCATTAATTTTTTTCTCTCCATACAGTTTTAAATCTGTTTGAAGGTTTGCCTGCCAGAGAAGTGATATAAAAAGAAGAAGTTAGTCTATTTAAAGGAAAAGGCCTGTTCTTAAAACAGACAAAGGCTGAGCTCCAATACACAGTTGAAAACCATCCATAAAAAAAAAAAAGAACAAGAAACATGGGGCCAAAACATAAGAGGGATGAAAAAAAAAAAACCCTCATAAAGACACAGTAAACATCATCTTGTAAACAAAACATGAGGAAATCCCTGGAAAGCTTTCCTACTCAGAGCACAAAGACAATCTGGCAAGTGACGGGGGGAAACGAGAGCATATATATATATATATATATATATATATATATATATATATATATATATATATATACTTGGGAGAGTGAATAACTGGAAACAGGTGGTGCAGAAAAACTGGGAGGAAAAAGAACAAAGGATGGAAGTAAAACTGAACAGAATGTATGAAAACCTAAGATTACAAAACAAAACACATGGCAATGATTTGGCGGTGAGTTATTAGAAATCAGACTGGGAGATGGTAATGAATCACAATAATTCATGCATAAATATCCATAAAACACTTTCACTTAAATTAACTCTGAAAGCCGCCGATAAAAGACCACCCATTCATTACAAATTTGTTACTCTTTTTATGACACATCATGAGTGATTTCATGATCATCCAACCACCACTTACTCCTTGTGACCGTTAAAGTAAAGTATGACATCGCACTTTTTTACTGGAGAATCTTAAGTTGCATCCTTAAAAACAAACCACATACAAAGCAGCATAAAATGCTAAAGGAAACTGAGAGGTTAAAGCTCCAGCAACACCGGCTCTATATAGAATAACTTAATTGTTTGTCTCAGCATGCCAAACAACTCTTATTATTCAATATATACTGAAAGTGTTGCTGATGCTTTATCCTCTTCTCCATGCACGTTGGAGTGGCTACAATTGTACCAGAAACCACTCATCTGGGTACATTTTTTTCTGCTTCAAAAGTTGATAAAATGGATACAGAGTAACCTCAGCATTTCACTTCCTGAGAAAGATTGTGTGATATGACTAAGAGCTTCAGCGTTGACCTTGAAGCAAGGTAATTTTTGTCTGTTTTATCTGATCAATTCAGTTGTTTGTCAGAGATGCTGCCAACATTAAAGGCACTTTGTTTAAACCTCCCAGGGTGTTTAATTCAACATTGTGTGATGGGATTCAGGATACTTTACAACAGGATTTTAATCTAAATAACTGAGACTTGGGTTTATTAAGTTGTGCCCATGCCAGATTAGTTTTCCATATTGAGATAACACCCGGGGCTCAGATCACTCCCAAAAATCAGAGGGTGCATCACTTCCCTTTCTGTGTTGAAGAGATTGTCTGCCAATATATTTGCCTTTAATGTTTTATTGATGGAAATATCAAACCGCGGGCTTTTCTTTTCTTTTGAAATTTCACATGAACAACAACATCCCAAACCTAAGTCAGTGAAATGAACAAGCTTGATCCCTGTGGATTGCAGATATCCGGTTGACAAGTCTCCATGTTGCCATCACCGAGTAGGTGACCAAGTGTCCCAGTTTTTGTGGGACTGCACATCATTTTTATCCCTCATCCCACTGCCCCACATTTTGACCAAATGCCCCACATTTTGATTGGCTCTAGTATACAAAATCCAACAGATTAAAAAAAAATGTGCACACCAGCCATTTCAGAAGTTAGGAGGTCATTTGAGTGCAGCAAACTCAGTGTCATGTTAGACAAACCAGGTATCCTGCTGGAAGCAGCCATCAGAAGATGTGGAACACTGTGGTCATAAAGGAATGAACGCGGTCAGTAACAATACCCGGGTAGGCTGTGGCATTTAAACAACTCCCCCACACCATTATACCACCACCACTAGCCTGAACCACTGATGCAAAGCAGGATGGATCCATGCTTCCATGTTTACACCAATGCTGTCCATGCCATCTGATTGTCCAATTCTGTTCAATTCTGGTGAGCCTTTGGGAATTGTAGTCCCAGTTTCCTGCTCTTACCTGTCAGGAGTGACACCTGCTGTGGTCATCTGCTGCTGGAGCTGGAAAGATGGAAAGATGACAGTCTACAGGCACAATAACAGAAGAATGGAGGTAATCAACAGCACAAAGTCCTCCAAATTAATGAATTCTCCATGATATTCTCTTTGTTCTTCCTTCTGTCAGTTGCATGTCAGTATTGTAGCTACTTTTTGCATTAGTTTCTTGTTTAACAAGAATGTTAAACTGTTGAACTGTGATTAGTATACAAGATAAATATGACTGAGCAAAGGGAGTCTGTGAGTTCAGGAAGTTGCAGGCATTCCCCCCCCCATGAAATATGTCAGCTGCCTCAGGTGATAACTTGACACTTTTCTCTCAACCGTTAGTACACCAGGTATCACCTTCTGCAAGCCTTAGTTAAATACTCCTTAGAGTAGTAAATATACAGTGAGCTAAATGAGAATTAAGCTCATTGTGAATGTGTGTTTGCACAGAAAAGCTTCTCATGCTGTCGCGATCTTCTGCCAGCATGTGGAATCGTGTCTTCAGCTTTGGTGGCACTTTTATTACACAGATGGCCTTTCCTCATTCATCCTTCGGGCTATTTACATTTCCTGGTTGTTCATTATGCAATCAGTGTGATGTGTGAGGATGCTTGACCTGGCTTGATTGCTATTTAGCATCTCGTTACAGTCTCCATCTCCCTCGCTCTGTCTCCCTCTCTCTCTGCTTCGGGCGGCTTCAGAGAGCCAAGGTCGCCAGAATTGATTCAGTTCCTCACTGAGCACACACTGATTCTCCACTAAGGCTTTAATTGCATTTCTGTACCAATAACTCTCATGGCAATCATGTACTTTACACACACACACACACACACACACACACACACACACACACACACACACACACACACACACACACTGAAAGGATCTCCCTCTCCTAACTTGGCACATATAAATTGGCTGCAGTGATGACAGAAGAGAAAAGAAATGAATGAAATGACAGAAACAGATGTGACTTTTTGGTGATACTGCTTCAAGCACTGCTGTAACTTTCAGCACCATCCATTATGTTACTAGAGAGAGAGAGAGAGAGAGAGAACTTGGCACCCCTTCCTCAAAATGCTTTTTTTTTTCCTTCATTTTTTAAAAGAGCAGTTTTGGACATTAAAACAGACTTTGTTAATAAGAACACAAGAACTGGCAGATCAGCATCAAATTTATTGAAGAATCTGTAGATATAATTCCAATAAATTCTTAAGTGTTCTTAAAATAATTAACGCTGCAACTATAAATATTATTATTATTATTATAATTACCCACTATTTATCAGTTGAACACAACGCTAACAATTAATTAGTTGCATACTGTAGCACACTGCCAAAGACAGCATGCATACTTAACTGGATAATGTGAAAATGTGGACGAATATCTTAATATAGGGTTTGAACATCCCCGCAGTTTCACTACCTATATAAGGTGCGTATATTCTGCTTGTAAGTGCGTCATAGACGGGATTTAAATCAGTCCTCTGGAGGGACCTGACAACCAAAAAGTTAATTAATGCCTTCTATAAAACATAGAAATGTGATGAAGCCATTAGTTACGACTTAAAAACGGCATTGCAGCAACAATACTATCAACTCCGAAGGAAAAGGCATGTAGAAAAGTGCATGCTATTAGAGAATGTGTCTTAAATATTCAGCATATGTATTGCGACATTTTATGATAGTTAAGACGACATCAACATCGCAGCAGAATTAAACCCCCTGCAAGCCTGTTGACTTCCCACCGTCAGGCTGTACGTCCACTTGTTTCCTCCGGGTGCACCCCTTATTCCACCCCCTCCCTTTCCGTGGCTCATTCTGTTCGTGTGTGTATCTGTGTGTGTGTGTGTGAGAGAGAGTGTGTGTGTGTGTGAGTGTGCGCGCATTCCTTCGCATCCAGAGGAGCGGCAGTCGGAGGTTGAGGGTCCGCACAGAGAGGACACACTCTGCAGAAATCAGCCATCATTGGCGCCGTTACAACAAAGGAAAGCATGCAGGTAAGACATAAATGCAATGATCCGTTTCTTTTATCGGGCATTTTAACAAAGCAAGGGGCTCAAAAAAAGGATTTTCTGCAGGTGGCAAAAGCAAAAACGCGTCTTAAGTTGAATTAACGCGCGGCATCTCCTCTCTCGGCTACTTGTTGGCTTGATTGCTTTTTTAAAATGAACATTTTTGGCTTTCTCCGCGGTCCTCATTGGCTCATTTCCTCTCACTTTTGCCGAAAGCTGAGTTTCGGAGTGAAGTTATGTAATTGCAGCCAAGGAAGCTGCCTGTGGAGGAGACGCTTCGCTTTTTAGCGCGCAGCAGAAATCCTGCGGACAGCAAGTGTCACTTGGCATCACGTCTCCCACCGTGACTTTTACTCCCTCTCATCATTTATTATATATATATATTTTACATGTGGTTTACTTATGTGATTATTTGTGTGTGTTTATGTGATGGAGAGACCTCTTCCATGTGATTCACTCGTGACTTCAAATCTAATCTGGTCTGGCATAAGATCTGAAGGGTCTGCCTCAAATCAGGGATTCTAACAAGAGAGTGAGATTGTGTTTGTAATTCTGCCCCTGTGTGTTTTCCTCCATGCTGATGAATCAATTTGGGAGCTCAGACCTCAACAACAAGCAGCCTCTGAGTCTAAATCCGAGGTAATAGACTGTAAAGTGAAAACCCAGCCTCCCCAAAGTGACTTCCACCACCTTGCAACGCAGTGCTCATTAATTCTTCCAGAATGAAAAAGTTTCTCCCTTTATGAATCTTTCTTTCATGGTGGGCTGGAAAACAAGGGCAACCTGATGGTGAACCATCCTTTAAGGAAGGAAAGCAGCTCATTTTGACTTAGATGCACATCATTCACCAGGAAACAGAAAGTTGTGTAATTGTTTTAACATAAAATTCTGATCATGTGAGACAGCAGCTGATGGTAGCACACAAACGCCTCACATCTGCAGGAGCATACAGCTCTGAGTGGTGAGATTGTTACTTGAGGTTGGAGTAAAAGCACGAGGACAGTGCAGAGCCTCTTTGAGATTGATGATGCTCATCATCGGTCACTCCGTGAGTCAATAAGTCAGTAAATTGGACAGTGAATCACACGAAAATCAGATGGAGAGCTGAAGTCTGTGTGAATAGATGCATTTCTTTTTTTTTCTTTAGATGAGATGAAATGTTCAAGATGGGAAATATTCAATGTAGTGACATAAAATGCAAAAAAAAACAAACAACAAAAACCCCCATAACAAAAGCCAACAAATTCTGACATTTCATTAACAAAGCAATGCTTGTCTTTTTGCTTTTTTGCATTTATCTATTATTTGCACCAGTGTGGTACCTCCTGTAGGTCAACTGTCGCAGCACCGCTCCATCATCATTTTGATCTCTTCTTTCTCTCTGACTATTGACATGCAGGTGTTTTAAATTAAATCATGCTTTGCGGGAGCTGGACGCCTGGTGTTTCACTGGCTGACTCACTTCAGTTTATTATTTGTTGAAGAATGGCTGTATGATCAATATTGGTGGTAGCTGTTTTCTCATTGAGTCATTTTCAGTAAGACCAGAGTGCTTGTCGAAAAGCGCGAGCCTGACATTTTTATGTTTTATGCCACATTCCTCATCAGTTTGAAAAATATTCATTTGGAGAATTATAAATGTGAATTTACTGATTTTACTTTCTCCTGTTGTTGTTTGGTTTGTTTTAATGCCTTTTTAATGCCTGAGTTTGCTTAAAACTGACATGCTCTGGTGTTTTAGGAAATTATCTCAGTATCACAGCATTTAAAATGTTTTGAACATCATTTAAAGCCTATATTTAGTTGAAAATAATATAAAGATGATGCTGAAACTGAGAAACTCCAGCTATTTGAAAAATATATGCACATTTTAAATGTGATTTCACCACTAAATTAACAAAAAAAAAAAGCATATAAAAAAAATCCACCTGGTGGAGCATATTTAGTGCAGTTAATTAATAAAATGACCAGGTGAATAAACTTGAGGATATTGTTATCTACAGTACAGAGACAAGACTGAAAATCAATATAAACTGGCTGTGATCCTTAGGCTCTAAGGCAACCCTGTATTTAAAACAGATATGATTCTGTAGCAGAAATCAGTGCACGGGCTTAAAAACACCTATGAAAAAGGTTTGTTAGTTAAAATTCTACTATGCAAAAAGGAAAAACAGATCGAGGAACACCATCTCTTCTGGTCCTGAGCTCATATGAGATGGACTGAATTAGGGCTGCAATTATCGATTATTTTAATAATCTAGTATTCTATTGAGTTTTCCATCAAATAATCAAGTAATTGGATAAGAAATACTTTTGTCTTATCTGCATATTTTAACTTATGTAGATTTACTGCATATTTTTGCTGTGTGAAACAAACAGCGGTGGGTGGAGCAGCTACAAAGTTTTCTTTTGTTTTTTCACGCTGACACTTGCTGATCAGGTGGTTGATGAAGGATCTCCTGCAGTTTCCCAGTAAAGGCATTAATGGTGGTTACAGGAAAAAGCGCTGCTGTTTTGGATGCTAGAAACACGTTTCCTTTCGCTCCACCTGAGCTCACTGTCTCTTTGTGCTTGCTGCCTGCGTGTAGACATACTGCATGTAAAACAGCTGCTGCTGTTGTGTTATCAGTGTTTTTGTTGAAAAGCTGGGGGCTGCATGAGTTTAATGTTGTAATGCTTATATTGACAAGCATCCTCCTAAATATGTTTGCAGGTCTATTTTTAGCGGCTGACCATTATGATGTACCATTACTGAACTATTACATAGCTAACATCCTTCATAATGCAAGAGTAGGAAAACTACTGGCTTTTCAAACTCGAACTATTGGTCTGCTCAGTTCCCAAACTTACCGTTTTTAAAAAAGAAGAGGTAATGGAAGAAGACATGGTTTTCCCAGCTTTTTGAAAAATGAAAAATTGTGAGTATTTAAATAGTTAAAGAAGAAGAATACTGGTAGCTGATAGCGACAAACAGGAAGGCATTGAAGTATATATAGGTAGACTGAAACCTCGTATGTGCATGTGCCTTCTTCCTTTCTTTTTTTTGGGCTGAAACTGTCATTTGTAGCACAATGTCATATGAACTTCTAAAAGTCTAATAAACCTAACACTGTGTTGTCAGTCAGTCCCGGGGAAAGTCTTATGTGCTTTTCTCCTTCAACGACTACAAGCTGCTACTGACCAGCGCCTATGTGAAGAACAGGCAGGTTTTTGGCCAGGGGTAATCATGCGCCGACCAAATATTTGCCTTGAGGAACATCACTGAGCAGTGCATGGAATACAGGCGGCCTCTTTCCATCAACTTCATTGACTTCAAAGAGGCCTTCAGTGGCATCCACTGGGAGTTGCTCTGGAGCGTTCTACACCTGTACGGCATCCTGTTAAAGTTCATCTTGGTCTTTAAGTCCCTGTACCGCCATCCCAACTGCTGCGTCAAGATGGACAGGGGCTACACCAACTTCTTCGCCATCAAAACCAGCGTCCGGCAAGGGTTTTCACCCTTCCTGTTCCTTGTGACACCCAACTTTGTCATGAAGACGGCATAAACTGGGATGGGCACAGCAGACTCACTGACCTTGACTTTGCAAATGGCATCGCCTTACTGTCAGAAGGTGGGCACCATTTAAAAGACCCAACATCAAACTTGGGCATGGAAGTGGGCAAGGTTGGACTCCAAATCAGTGCTGAAAAGTTAAAAGTCAAGCACCTTGGTGACCAGGCTGGTGTACCCAAGATCAAGATCAGTGGACAGAGGAAGTGAAGAAATTCACATACCTTGGCAGCATCATTGAATCGAATGGAGCTGCAGAGACTGATGCCAAATGCTGCATTAGCGAAGCCTCCAATATTTCAACAAATGCAAAATATCTGGTCATCTGCAGCCATCTTGATGAACATCAAGCTTTGGCTGTATGCCTCAATCATCTTCCCAATGGCTATTTTTGCCACATTACAAATGAGGAAGTCCTATGGCAGAGTAAACTGCCCAGTCTCAGCATCATCATCACACTCCACTTTGCTGGATTCATCATCCACGTGGACGACAGCCGTATCCCAAAGGGACTGTTACTTTGGTGAGTTCCACCTGGAGACCGACATGGCAGAGGACAGCCATGAATGACCTGGCGTTGCACCTTCATCAATGACCTCAAAGCCCTCAACATCTCCTGGGATGAAGCTGAGGACCTCGCTGCTGACCGTGATCAATGGAGATCCCTTGTTGCCCAATATGCCGGTTAGCGTGGATGGAAAGGAAGAAGAAAACAAATCTCAAAATTTCTACTTAATAACTCGAAGTCTTTTTTTTCTCCAATTTTAAGTTATTTTCTTATTAGTTAATAAGTCTCAGTTAGTAAGTCTCAGACCAACCCTAACCCTAATTTCAAGTTATTAAGTAAAAATTTCACAAAATTTTGATTTACAGATGGAAAAAAAATGTTTGTTTTGGTTTTTTTTCAGTCACAGAAACAAACTTCTGTGGGTTTGCGATGGAAAACAGTCCACAGTTGTGCTTTTCTCTGTTTAAAGTATTTTATTTAAATCTTTCTCACTACTGTATTGCAGATAAAGAACACAACACAAGTAATTTACAGTGGACTTTTCCTTTAAGAGAGCATTCATAGCTGTCACACTAAAGCCTGCATAGATCAGTGACTCTATGGCAGACAGGCGGACGGCAACACACCCACCCTCACAAACACAGAAACGCAGTGTGCACCGTGATACACCTGATACTGTGTCTGCGGCACCCACCTGCTCAATAGGTGGGGTGGAAGTTTTAGACTCATTAAATAATTTATCAGGTCTGGTAACTGTATCCTGTAAAGTGGGAACATGGATGGGCAACACGCAGTTCTTATCAGACTTCATCTGCAAACACAGAGAAGAGCTTCAGAAAAACACAAAAACAGAAAACTTTTTATCTTGCCATGAAAATTGCTTTATTTTATTTTTTATTTTGCCAGAGTCTTCCTTTTATCATATAATTACCATAGATTTTATTATAAGGAAGTTAAACACACACACGCGCACACACACACACACACACACACACACACGCATTCACATAGAGCCACCTTGATATTACAGAGCAAAGCAGAGTATTATTGACTCTAAATGAGTGAAAAAGCAGTGAGATGCAAAGTCAATCATTGATCAGTTTGTATATTTATTATCCATCAGTATTTTATTGACCTGTCTGAAGAAGAATGAGGCAATCTGATATATCTGAGATCAACTGATGTGTGTGTGTGTGTGTGTGTGTGTGTGTGTGTGTGTGTGTGTGTGTGTGTGTGTGTGTGTGTGTGTGTGTGTAAAGGAGGAGGGGCTGATAATTGAAGCATGGTTCTTCTGTAGCTCTGAGCCTCCCCAGAGGATTAATTCTTTCTCCACATGCAGGCTCACACATCAATATAAGACTCACTCTTGCTCTCTCTGTCTCCACACACACACACACACACACACACCACACACACACACACACACACACGCAGCGTGCAGTCCATATGGATGTGCTATCCTCCCACAGACACAATGATTCGCACTGACAGCCATACTGAGAGGCTGGAGCGTTTAGGACACAAATAGTATCAGCTGTCGACCATCAGCCCGCTTTCATATTTCATATTTTATTCATCATGCAGCTGACTTCACATATAGAGCCACACTGTGCCATATCTCAACAACATATACAGTAATGTAGATATTTTTTGTCAGCGTACAGTAAAGGTTACAGTTCTGCCTGCTATTTTATGCAGAAATCTGAAAACAGAATCGAGTTCATTTCCAATGCTTTACCACTTTATCCCTTTTTATTTTCCTCGGATGCTGTAAATCCAGTTTGCTGTTTGATTTTATTTATCTGACAAATGACTTCACAAGGAAAAGGAGAGGTATGGCATGCATACTTGATAGACTCTCCCTGAATTATTTTTTTAGGTAAAAAGAGAATACTTTAGAAAACGAAAAGGAAACAAACCAGTAAAGAAAAAGACAAATTAATAAAATACACTACTCGTCATTATCCTCTGGAACAATATTTATGAGTGTTTTCTGATCTCTCGACACTGCTGGCAACACGACATTGTTTGTCCGTGCTTTATAAAATCAGTACATTTATCTGACTATTATATAACTGTGTAGTGAGTTCCCCCCATTATAATAATTGTGTTTTGAGTGGGTTTAGATCCAATTAAGAAAATAGTTAATAACCTTCGAAACACAAAGATTAAAGTGGACCTAATATAATTTTACTTAGACCGATCAGACATAACATTATGACCACCTGCCTAATATTGTCTTGGTCTCTTTTGCTGCCAAAACAGCCCTGACCCATCGAGGCATGAACTCCACTAGACCCCTGTAGGTGTGCTGTGGTATCTGACACCAAGATGTTAGCAACAGATCCTTTAAGTCTTGTAAGCTGTGAGGTGGGGCCTCCATGGATCGGACTTGTTTGCCCAGCACATCCCACAGATGCTTGATTGGATTGAGATCGGGGAAATTCGGAGGCCAAGTCAGCACCTCAAACTCATTGTTGTGCTCCTCAAACCATTCCTGAACCATTTTTGCTTTGTGGCATTATCCTGCTGAGAAAGGCCACAGCCAGCAGGGAATAGTGTTTCCATGAAAGGATGTATATGGTCTGCAACAATGCTTAGGTAGGTGGTATGTGTCACAATAAGATCCACATAGAGGGTAGGACCCAAGGTTTCCCAGCAGAACATTGTCCAAATCATCACACTGCCTCCGCCGGCTTGCCTTCTTCTCATAGCGTAGCCTGGTGCCAGGTGTTGCCCACCTTCTTCCATTTCTCCGTGGTCCAGTCCACATACCCATTATTGGTTTTTTTGGCGGTGAACGGGGGTCATAGGCACCCTGATTGGCCTGTGCCTATGCAGCCCCATATGCAAGAAACTGTGATGTACCTGTGTCTTCTGATACCTTCCCATCAGAACCAGCATTAACTTTTTGGCAATTTAAGCTACAGCAACTTGTCTGTTGGATTGGACCACACAGGTTCACCACTGCTCCTTCCTGTACTGTACCACTTTTAATAGCTAGTGACCACTGTGTAGACATCACACTGTCAAACTCACTCAGATCCTTACGCTTACCCATTTTTCCTGCTTCTAACACATAAACTTTGAGGACAAAATCTTCACTTGCTCCGTAATATATCCCACCCACTAACAGGTGCCATGATGAGGAGATAATCAGTGTTATTCGCTTCACCAGTCAGTGGTCATAATATTATGCCTGATTGGTGTATTTTCTTTTATACATGCTGTTACAATGGTGGAAACTCATATTAAAAGTGGCCAAAGCTTCAAATAATGAGTTCAGCTTCTTTAAATATAACTTTTACTTTTGGATCTTAACGTCAGAGAGCGTGGATATTAATATTATGATCATTTCAGGCATACACTCTTGGCTACAAGCACAGCAGTCCCTCAATCCTCCTTTTCAGACCTTCCGTTTGGGAGAAGGCAGCCAATCAGCAGAGAGCTGTTTTAAGGTGAAGGTTGCCTTAAGGGAGGAGGATCTAAAATACCTTGTTTCAGACAGAGGACGAACTGAGGGCCAGCACAAAGGTCCAGTGTGAGATAAATAAGGCTACTCCAATAGGAAATGAGTATAACAGAGCTCCTTTAACCAAAGTTAACGGATAGCTGGATAAAATGAAGAGGTCTGTCCAAAAAGTGTCCAAGTCGTGGTGTTTTTTTTAAGCCAATTTGACCTCCCAAGGTTACTATTTTGGCAGATTGTCCATGTGGAGCTTTGAGCTGACAAAACACAT
>JAMQGT020011377.1:0-49209 GCA_024447675.2 Pterophyllum scalare | reverse complement strand
GCCCCCTCCCCCCCCCCCCCCCCCCCCCCCCCCCCCCCCCCCCCCCCCCCCCCCCCCCCCCCCCCCCCCCCCCACCCGCCACCCCCTCCCCCCCCCCCCTCCCTGCCCCGCCCCCCCCTCCCTGTCTCCCCCCCCCCCCCCCCCCCCCCGCTGTCCGCCCGCCTCCCCGCCCGCCCCCCCCCCCCCCCCCCTCCCCCCCCCCCCCCCCCCCCCCCCCCCCCCACCCCCGCCCCGCCCCCCCCGCCCCCCCCGCCCCCCCCCCGCCCCCCCCCCCGCCCCCCCCCCCCCCCCCCCCCCCCCGCCCGCCCCACCGCCCGCCCGCCCACCGCCCCGCCCGCCCGCCCGCCCACCACGCTGCCCATCCAGAAGTTAAGGTCATCCACACTGGTGCTGAACACAAAACCTGAAGAAAAGGGTGTCACAGAAATATTAGTCGACCAGTATAATGAGACATTAATGGGTTACTCTGGAGAACTTCTAACAGGACTGCAATGGGAATTTGAGAACACTCAGCAGCAGGGCTCTTTCTGCCCCTAATAAAAAGGAGGAAAACACATTAAACTATGCAAACTGGCTGAAGGACAATCAAGTGGCCCAGGGCCTCTGACTGAGCTTTGTCTCCTGTACGACAGGGTTTTCAGTGGGTTCTCTGAGCTTTGCATTTTTACATGTGAAACTGGAAAGCCCAAATAATTAGCACCTGCCTCAATATGTCATATCATATCCTTTACACTGTAAAAGATATTTTAAAAGAAAATCCATCAAAGATGACAGCCAAATTAGCAGCATCTTTAAATATCCTCTCTTTAGTCTTGAAACAAAAAAAACTGCCCACTCCAGAACTAGAGCAATAAACCCGTGGGTCCTTTATCTTGGTTTTTAGGAACAGTCACAGATATGTCACACTGATTTTATACGTCATTTGCTAAGTAAAATGATTTTTTGGCCACTTTTCTGGTGACAAAGTGCCAGAAATTACTCCATTTTCAGCTAGTTACTCCAGGGAAGGCACTACGACAGAAGTGACTGTGCACCAGACCAGCACAATGCTGGAAAAGCTCTAGTTGTGGTACACTAATGCCTGGCTAAAGACAGACTGTTTTTGTTTGCTTGTTTTTTGTTTTGTTTTTAATAAAAACCACATGAACCCCAGACAATCCTCTTGTTAGACTGGGATGTTATGAGGAGTTGTTCTTCACACATGAAGCACAAGGCAGGAGTAGACCACTTCACATGCGTTGTCACTGCTGTTAAGATGAGGATGCTGTCTGGGCAGAGCGTTCATATCTTCACCTCACTACTACCTGTGTTATTCTAAGGCTGGCACAAACCAGCACAATCAGACATCACGTGGACTTTTATATTTGAGAACTGCCTAGTTCAAGACCACATACAATCACACTGGGTATTTGCATTCTGGTGAAAATCACTTAGCTTTAAGGTAACTTAGAAACACTTTCACCACTGCATACAGACACTATATCACTCTAAAATGACTTTAGAGTAACTCTGCATATTTAACCTGCATTTAGGCAGCAGCAGGCCAAAACCCACTCCAGTCCACTCTGAGAACTAAAACTCTGTGCATTTGCGGAGCAGTGAAGCTGCAGTCTCCCTGCAGCCTTGCGCTGCCTCTGAGCTGCGTACGCCTGTTGATTTCACAATAAGACTCCTTTCTCCTGAATAAACTTCTTTCGAGACTTGCTGTTCACATAACTTTGCTTTTTGGTAATCAGTTGTGTGAATGAGTAGCAGGCTGTGTGTGAAAGTCTTTGAAACGCACACGCTCACGGGCAAGAAAAATCTGTCATGACAGTGAGTCAACTGTGACTAATTACAGGCCCTGCAGCTCCACGCCCTGCCTCCTCACAGAGCTGCAAGTTTCTGCGTTCAAGAAATACAACATCATAACAAGCTGCTGAGGAATTTTGCCTGTGAGTCTCAGAAAGCCTCTGTTAGTCTCCTGAATTGCTTTCTTTTGTGACACAATATGCCATGAGCTGTGAGCACATATCTAATGTCAACATTGTTCTTTGTGTCCCTGGAAGTTGTACTAGGCTAGAGGTTCTTGTGCCTGATAATGTTTAATGGCAACAAAGAGAGAGGATAGTATTTGATTGGAGTATGTGAAGGTCAGTATATAGGTACTAGAGATGCAAACAGCATGTTATTTTGTGTCATACCAAATAAGGCATCTTTAACCTCATTTGGACAGGGTTTCTATCTCTCAGGGAGGTGGGGAGTTTTTAATATTAATACCTGTGGTCAGTGATTTTATTCCAGTCCTCTCCAGTGATAACTGCAGTCTGATTTACCTCCTGTGTGTTAATAAACTTGGACTCTTGGGTCTTGGACTCCACCAAGTCTGCATAATTTAGAATTTAACATATTTGTTCTGCATCTTATACTGGGCTTTGGTAAAACCCCTCAGTTCTTCCTCTGCCTGAAACAAGATGTTTTAGCTCCACTTCCCTCTCCAGTTTTCTTCTGGTTGGTTGCCCCTCACAAACAGAAGGTGGATGGGGCTTCTGTACTCATAGCTAGGGTTGCATTCCATGGCTTTCCTCTCTCTTAGTATCTGTGGCATAAATGGCAAGTTTTCTAGAATGTGGTTGTTGATTTACTAGTTTATTTGCATCTATGTTTTGGTGTGTCCAGCAGAATGTCATGTATATTACAGACCACATTTTGCAAAACTGGATCCATTATGCATTTTCCTATTTTATGTAATTTTACATATATATACACACACACTGCTCAAGAAAATAAAGGGAACACTCAAATAACACATCCTAGATCTGAATGAATGAAATATTCTCATTGAATACTTTGTTCTGTACAAAGTTGAATGTGCCGACAACAAAATCACAGAAAAATCATCAATGGAAATCAAATTTATTAACCAATGGAGGCCTGGATTTGGATTCACACACAAAATTAAAGTGGAAAAACACACTACAGGCTGATCCAACTTTGATGTAATGTCCTTAAAACAAGTCAAAATGAGGCTCAGTATTGTGTGTGGCCTCCACGTGCCTGTATGACCTCCCTACAACACCTGGGCATGCTCCTGATGAGGTGATGGATGGTCTCCTGAAGGATCTCCTCCCAGACCTGGACTAAAGCATCCACCAACTCCTCATGGAGTTGGTTTCTAACCGTTTGTACAGACACATGCACGTTTGTGGCCTGCTGGAGGTCATTTTGCAGGGCTCTGGCAGTGCTCCTCCTGTTCCTCCTTGCACAAAGGTGGAGGTAGCGGTCCTGCTGCTGGGTTGTTGCCCTCCTACGGCCTCTTCCACATCTCCTGGTGTACTGGCCTGTCTCCTGGTAGCGCCTCCAGCCTCTGGACACTACGCTGACAGACACAGCAAACCTTCTTGCCACAGCTCGCATTGATGTGCTATCCTGGATGAGCTGCACTACCTGAGCCACTTGTGTGGGTTGTAGAGTCCGTCTCATGCTACCACGAGTGTGAGAGCACCACCAACATTCAAAAGTGACCAAAACATCAGCCAGAAAGCATAGGTACTGAGAAGTGGTCTGTGGTCCCCACCTGCAGAACCACTCCTTTATTGAGTGTGTCTTGCTAATTGCCAATAATTTCCACCTGTTGTCTATTCCATTTGAACAATAGCATGTGAAACTGATTATCAATCAGTGTTGCTTCCTAAGTTTGATTTACTTGGAGTTATATTATGTTATTTAAGTGTTCCCTTTATTTTTTTGAGCAGTGTGTGTGTATATATATATATATATATATATATATATATATATATATATATATATATATATATGAATATAAAGAGAGAGAGAGAGAGAGTGTATATATACCAATCAAGCATGACATTATGATCACTGGTGAAGTGAATAATACATTATCTTAAAAAAAAAATTACATTATCTCTGTGCCTAACCATAATCGAGCCTAAACTTTTCTTTGATAATATCAAAACTATGATGTCTTGGCACATTTGGAAGGAAACCTGTCCCTGTTAAGTTTTAAACAGTCTCAGTGTGTAGATCGGGGTGCCTGCAACACACTGTCTCACTGCCATGTCTCAGCAGGAGGTACCGGGATACGACCTGGCACATAGACAGAGGGCATGTGATCTCAGTCGATCCAACAGAGTTGCTGTAACCCTGTCTTTAACTTTAAAAAAAAAAAACAAAAAAAAACAAACACCCACTCTATAATTACACGCAAAGCAGATAAATGCCTTCTCACGCAGGCACAAACACATAGAAAGACTGTCTATGGAGTTTCATCCAGCCTGGCAGACAAGTTCAAGATGCAAACCGGCGCTCCCTTGCCCCCCCTTCTGTTCAGTTTAGGAAACAACAAACAATGCAGTTGCTAGGGGCTCATCTGAGTGCACCGAAAGAGACTGCATGTCAGCAGCGGTTTAAACGGCCAATAGCCGAGCTGCAGACAGTTCAGCGAGGTGGATCAGTGGCCTTGTTACTCCTCCTTTTGCATGGAGATAGTGCAATCGATGTTCTCGGTTCCTCCTGGAGGATGCACAGATTAAAAACAGCCTGAGAGTATTTACGCCATCTCTTCTACTTATAATCGCACTCATGAAATAGCTTGAGCCAGTTTCCTGACATGTCTGAAGGGCCTCAGTAAAAAAAATATGCCACTGGAAAGATCCAAAGCTTTATAGTAATTATTGATCATTCTCTGGAATGAATAATTAGTTAATAAAGTAATGAAAAATGCCTGACACAGTCTCCTTAATCCCAATGTGGCTATTTCAAATGGTTCATCTCATCCCATTAACAATGAAAACTAAAACTAAATCCAAAACTGTTTTTCTATTAAATAAAACAAGCCAAATATTTGTGCTTGTAAAAATTAAAGAATGAAACACATTCACAATTATTCAGCTGACTCTTTCAGGTCTTCAAAGAGACCATTTCATTAAAAATTCATATCCACATAAAAACCACTACAGTGACCCTGGATACGCTCTTCAAGGGCACCGAGTGCAGATGAAGGGCACTGTAGAGATACATTCTGGGGAGTGTGAGGTGTCGTCACTGAACCTCAAACAGAGTTACTACTGGTCATTTAGTGGTTACTTCCAATCTACACGCCTGCAGGTACCAAACCAACTCAACTCTTCAGGCAACAAAGTCCTTAGAAACAAATCTGTGAATTGCATAAATACAAACGACTCAACTTGTTCTGTCTGGAGAGCATTTCAGACCATGGAGGAGGAGTACAGGCTCAGTGCTACACCCCAAATGGCACTTAAATCATCAACTGATGAACTAAGTAGTTCATTTATCACAAAAATACAATGTATCTGTGAAGCTTTATCTAGAGAGAAGAACGTTGTGCTTTGGCCTCTGGAAACTTTTGAATGACTTTTCTCTGTTTTATAGTTAGCCCTGAGTGATCTAGGTTATCATTAATGTCACGTACCCTAACCCTTAGCTATCACAGTCTGTGATTTTTGGGCTTGTTCTCCAATATCCTGGTAATCAGAGTTGGAAAAAATAAATATTCTAAAATGCATAAAAACTCTTTCATTTTTTTTAAAAGTTATTTCAAATGAGACGAACAGCATTACAAAACCTGAAACATCAAAAGGATCTGTCAGGATTAAGTTTATCAGCAAAGCAACCCAACTATAAAATTAATCTAAAGTGTACAAACTTTAACCGCTTAACAGTGTATCTATTAGCTCTTTTCAAGCGAGTGCTGAGTAACAGCAGATTCCCGATGATGTAGAGTCCTGACTTACCAGTCTCTCCATCTCCTGCTCTCGAAGCCTCTCCTCTCTGACGTCGATGATACTCCAGCAGATCATCCTCGTTGTCGCTGATCTCAGTGATGCTGTTCTTCCTCTCCCGCATACCAGGGTGTGGTCTCCCTGTGGACATCTTTCTGTGGGTCCTCGGACTGGCTACGGGAGAGGAGCCTGGCAAGGAGCCGAGACTGTAAGCAGGAGACAAGGAATTCCCAAAGCTCGCTTTTCGTACCCCGGTGCCCCCAACACTGCCCTCCGTCAACATAGAGGTAGGTGATGGGCTGCGGGCTCGGATCCCCCTGCAGCAAGTTTGATCCTCTGATGTGGATCCACTTTTACGCCGAAGTCGGGGACTCTCTGGAACAAGCTTGCCCAGATTTGAGGGACTGTCTGGAGTCCTCAATGTGGTGACTGTCCCTGGAAGTGCCCCTGGGAGAACTGGAACTCCTCTACGGGCCAAGGAGGGACTTAAAGGTGGCAACTCTCTCATACTACTGCTCCCTCCACTGCCCCCATTCAGCTCCACATTCCTCCTGGCTAAGCGAGGGCTTTCTGGGGGCTGCAACGAGCGCGGATGCTGCTGGAGGGGCGATCCTTGGATTATGTGGACGATGGGGTCCAGAGGAGGCTGGAACGCTCTGGCGGGTTGGGAAAGCTGCCTGGAGGGGCTGGAAGTAAGAGAGCAATCAGCTAGAGGGGTCTGTTCTCTGAAGGGGCTGGCAGGTCTTTCTTGGAGCACTGTTGCAGTCTTGGTCCTCGGGCTGGAAGGCGACGGGGATGGACAGCTAGGAAACTTGGGTGTGAGCCTGGGGCTACTTGGCACAGCGTTTCTACTACTAAGAGATTCACTGGAGGACAGAAGCGGGGTCTGTCGAGGGCTCTCAGACCCATCTTGGCCTAATCCTCTGTGGCCTGGCTTGGGGCTTGGAGGAGCCTCTGTTAAGACCTTTCGCTGCAGCCTGGGGCTTTCCTGAACCTTTTGGCTCACCCCACTGCTGCTGAAGTTAGGCAGTATAGTCCGTGGCTGTGGTACAGGTGGAGGCTGGGCGGTGAAGTTGTAACTAGAGGAACGTACAGGCACTGGCGGTAGAGAAGAACTCTGGTCCTGGGGTCCTCCACTAGGAGATGGGCTGGTAAAGCTTCCACTGCTGGCTGCTGAGGGGGAGGAGAGTGGGGAGAAAGGAGGAGATGTGTTCTCATAGCTGGACCCCACAGACATGGCCCCTGGGCTCGTAGGAGGGGACAACAAATACCGCCCCCCCCCATTGACAATGGGTGACAGGGGGGAGTGAGCTATTGACTGGCCTCCAGCAGGCTTTTTGGCCTCCGACGAAGTAGGCTGGGGGTCATCCATGACTAGGGAATCCATGATCTCCTGGAGGTCCCTCTCAATAGAGCTGACGATAGCACTGTGCTCGGATTGGACTCTCTCTCCAGGAGCTGGCGGACACTGGGCTGGACTGGCCTGGTGATTCCCATTGACCAAGTTCTCTGTGTCTGAAGGGAGGAGAAGAGAAAATAACCAGCATTAGATACAGGTATTAAAACAGAATAACAATACTAAAAATCACCAATATTCTCCAACTGAATAATTCAATAAGTTCCACCCTGTGGCCCAAGTCATTAAATATAATACAAAGAAAACATTTTCAGTGGTGCAGTATACAGGGATGGCCTTTTCATAACTCAAAACAAAAGCAACAAATACAGAGATGGTTGACTGTTTTCAAAATGAGTCAAGGAATACATCATGAATCATGGAACAATTTATTGAGTTCAAGACCAGCAATGCAACAGTGATGAGGATCCCGATGCTGTGGGTCTTTCAACTCAAAGGTTGGCCATGACATTTGCTTGCATGGAACTACGTGTTTCCCACAGAAACCGTAGGTAGAAAGGAAGAAAGAAAGAAGGCATGCTCTCATTTCCAATACACTTATAATATACTGACTGCTCTACAGCCTCTGTGAGCTGCAGTGCAGTAGCTGCTCTCTACATGCTTTAGGTTCTAGTTATAATTACCCTCAAGCTCGCAGTGGGTTTTTCCAAGCAGAACAAGGACTACTGTAACCCGTGGCAGTCCGATTCTGTCTGACAGTGGAATAAGAGACTAGAGACAGCTGAAAGGCATCACGGATCACCACAACAGCAACCCAATCATCCTGACAGCAGGGAAGAATGAGGCAGGAAGTGCTGCAGCTAGCTGGTTAGTAGCCACTGAACTTTTAAAATAAGAATGGAAGATTGAATGTGATTAATTTACTGTTGGGCAATCATGTCACCGTGTTGGGTGGATGGAGAAAATAAAGAAACATCTCGATTCTTAGGTGGTCTAACCAGCTTAGGTGGTGGTGGTAACATTTCTGTGAGACTGCATGTGTTAGCCCAACACAAACACTGGTGAATCTTTCAGAATTGAGAGCTTAATCACAGTTGTCCTTTACCTGAGCTTCAATACAAGTCCCTTCAATAATTATGAGAGTAACACACTGAGCCATCGCTTTGCTGAAAAGTCTAATGCAAATCTGCTGATTGACCTAGCATTACCCCTTTCCCCTTAAGAGAAGAAGTCAGAAGGGCGATCACCCAAGCAGCAGCACAGTGCAGTGGCACAGTTTTCCTTTCAGGGCCCCACCTTTAGCCCTGATGACTTTTTCATGACTTTCCATAATTAATCTGGGGGTTGTTCCACAACTGCACAATGTTCTTTCTTTCCTGGTTGGATAAGGCTCAGTTTCTGTGCAGAAAACATCTCAGGAGTCTGAGCCCCTCCTCACTCGTCAGTCACAGTGAAATGAAACTATTTAGAAAATGTACTGCCAGAGTTCCTCACCTACCCAGAAAATTTAACAAATTCCCCAGTTCCAACCTGTTATTTGAGATGTGTTCAATAGCAACATCAAATCCCTGTTTTCCAGCCTGGTGTAGAAGACAGGTAAGTACAAGGTCAGAGCAGGGATTAGTGGTGAGGAAAGGAAGGAAGGACACAAATGAGAAGATGAACAGACAGATGGCACTGGATATGGATGAGAAATAAATGTGCCTGCATAACCCAATTACTGTATGGCCCGAAAGCAAACGTAGGACACAGGCCAGGTAATCTAATCTTCACCATCTTCCACTAATGTCATCATAGTAGATTATAACAACAGAAACGTACAGCCACGTGGGAGATTCAGCAGTGTGGCCTTGAGGCAGGGATCACTCGACAGATCAGGCTTTCATTAATGTTAAATGAAATCTGTTCAAAGTGACTTGTCATTCTACATGATAATTACAACGTAGAGTCCGCGCAAACACAGAGCGGTAATAAAGCAGGAGAGAGGGACAGAGCTGTCGTGTCTGACCGGGATGCTGAGAGATGGAGCAGATGAACATAAGAAAAATAGAGTCAGTTGTGTGTCTTTGTAAACATGATGTCAGAGAGGCAAATCCCACTAGTGAAAGTGCTCCAAAATATAGAAGCTTCACAAATAATGCATTAGCTGTGCCTGCTCAGCTGACATGGGAGCAGCTCTGCCTGCTTTTTCTCTATTAACGCGAAGCTCTGCCCATGTGACAGCCTGGCTACAACTGACTCTGAATGCATCTTCATGTAAATCACACAGCACTGAGGTGCAAATGTTAATGCCACATCGTTTCTCACAGATTCTTATGTGAGTAAAACGCGGAGGTGGGGGTGACAGGGATAAAAGCGACCGTTCCGCTGAGGGAAAGCCCGTGCAATGATGTCATGGGATACAGACTATCGCCTCGAGTGCATCGTGCCAAACTTCATTTAAAAACCTGGCGATTTACCGGACTTGCCCGTAAGACTGATTGGTTTCAACATGACAACGAGATATTTAATTACAGGTGAGATCCTCTACATTTCGGCATCGATTCCATCCTATGTAAGCGCCAGGTAACAAACAAACGTTTGGATCATCTGCCATTCCCAATTTCTCCGCTCACATGAACGCCGTGCGATATTGTGACCAAAGAAAATAAAATTGTATTTCCTGAAAATCAAACAGGCATGTTTATTGAGCCGAATAAAGACTCAGAGTCAACTTAATTAAATCGAGTATGTATCGCTGTTCTAAGAGGTGTACACCTTCTCAGCAAAACACACAAACGTTAAACAGACATATTGTTAATGGAGTTTGGCATGTGACCTGTTCGTATTACTTTCCTCAGGCGTTAAGCACTAGGGTTACTCACATGAAGGAATAAAACTGCGACCCGGTCAGTTTCTATGCGGTTCACCTGCTATATGACACACACATGAGGCCACGTCCTCCGGACACCGCTGACAAAGCGGCGGTGACGGAGCACCGCCGTGTCTGGCTCCACACACGCCGAGGAGATATGGAGATTCAAAGCGGTGGTGATAATTCAGCCGGGGCTAGGGTGCTGGGCACCGCTGCTAACTGCCGAACCGCTGCCACCAAGTTACAGGAAATGTAACACGGGATTTCCGGTCCTGACTTTCAAAGTAAAGCGTCACGCAGAGTCCACGCAAACGTAACTCTACTAAGAACGTAAAGGTGGCCTTTGACTGGATTTGACAAATGCGCTGTCCCCTAAGTTTTCTGAAAGTTAATACACTGCTTTAGAACTGAAATTTTGCAAATAAACCTAGTTATAAAGTAAAGTAACTCGGAACTCCTCTTGACAGGCAATTATTTTATTTTGAAGGCAAATTTGTATTACTTCCTGTGTCGTGGCTATCTTAACAAAGCTTTTCCTGTCCAGAATGATGTGAAGACTGCAAGATTTGGGGCTGTTTTAGAGTCACGGCAGCAGATTTTATGGCTTGTCACTGTTATTTGTCTCTGTATTGCAGATTTGATCAGTTTCAGATGAGACAGAGGAGAAATCATCCACATAATAAAACAGTCCATATCCACATTAAAATAAAAGTTTGGGGTATAAATGAATGATGCAGCTTATTAGTTCACCAAAGCAAGAGAAGTCTAAAAAGTAAAGAAAGCATCTTCAAATTGTGAAAAATTAATTCAGTTTATCAAATTTATACATATTTCTATGCTTTGTGTGCATGTCACACCATCTCTGAATATCTTTCCACATAAAAACAAAGATTTAACTGATCTAGCATAGTGAAATATTAAAAGGAAAATAAAGACAGTTTTCTGGGATGGAAATGTGGGTTCGGACTGGTTTGGAGATGGAAAACAGGGGCCAGGAAATATGTGGTTAGCCTGTTTAATGGCAAAAAGATTCTGAGTTTGACGTCCAAATAATGGTGCTTTATTAATAGGCACTTGCTTTCATTTCATAATAGTGAAGAAAATAAATAAATAAATCACAGATTCAGCATGTGCTAATGCCAATTTACAACCACAGAGCTGCATTTTGTAGACTGGTCGAGATAAAGGCCTTTCACTGGGAAGAATACAGAGAGTAGGGGAACAAGGGACCAGAGGGGAAACCCAGTCAGGGAGGGTGCAGAGATGGGACACCATATACTGGAACTGGGAGATGTATAAATAGCCTCTGAAAAAAGGCACTATGGTCCAGCCATTGGCCACTTAAAGGAAGCAGCTAAGGACCACAAAGCCATCTGCTGGTCTCGCAGAGAGACACAGGAAATGTCGGCAAGGAGGCAGCAGTCGTAGGTCGGCTGGAGCTGGCTGGATGAAGCTCTGGCAAAGCTTGATGAAACTAAACAAGACAGGTAAATGTGACTGGCACCACTGTGATTTGTGATTCTTAACTGGTCTTCATTGGGGATGTGAGAGTGTGTGGTTATCTGTCTCCCTGTATCTTGTATAGACATTGACGACATGTCCAGGGTGTACCACACCTCTTAGCCAGTGTCAGCTGGGACAGCCTCGCACCTCCATTCAGACTTAGTTGGATAAACAGCTCAGAAAATGGGTGGATGAATTACAGAGTGCTGCAAAGTGCACAGAACTCTGGAGAATAAAATTTCATGACATTTGAGTTTGCAAGACAATCTTTACAAAGTGATGCAAGTTTTCAGAGTCTTGAAGCAGCTGTCATTAGGCAATAAACAAATTAGTTCACCATCACCATCACTAAGCTCCTTAGTGTTTGCTGTGATAACACTGAATGCCCCCTGGAAGGTCTACAGTCTCATTTAGTCACTTGATAACAAACACCGGCTATGGGCCACGTAATAGAACAGTCACAAATGAGATATGACGTGTGCTGTAGAACAAAAAACTCATTCAAAAACCCAATGACTGAACCGGAACTCACATCACGGTTATAGGACTCATCCCCATGCTGCTCTATGGGTCTGTAAATAAAAAGTTAAAAACGTGAACTTCAGTAAAGTTTAGTGGATTAAGGTTTCAGGCGTGCAAGGAAAAGAGAAAAAAAGCACTTGTCGTCCAATGCAGAGTACCAGGTATGAGTCTAACCATATGGCATGTATGGTAGTGTTAGGTCAGGAGTCCTTGAGCAGGACAAGAAGGTAGTGAAATGGAGTTACTGAATTATAATTCTTTCATACAGTGCAAGAGCTGATCCAGAAAGCTCCAGAAGAGATCTAAACCATACTTTATGATGGAGACTTCTATCAGTAATTATCCTTTTAGTCATGTGTGTGTGTGGAAAACAGACTGTATGTTGAAGGCAGATGTAGCCACTGTGACATCAACCACTGTTAGTGAGGTCCTGTTGTGAGGCTTCAAGACGATGCAGTATGTGACGAGCAGTGAGTGGTACTGACTGTGAAACAAAGGTAAGCTGCACGCTCATTGGCTAGCAGTTGGTCAATCACAAGTTCAACATAAACTCATTTGTCCTCTTTTTTTTAGCATTAATGGGACTATAATTTACAAAATAAACATCTTGCAGTGTGCAGTGAGACTTAAAACTAGCAACTGAGACAATAACTTCACCGGGAAACTGTTTACTCTGGTCACAAATCAAGTGAGAAATAGATTCATTTTCACCCCCTGCTGGTCATTACAAAGAATGCAGATTTGAGGCACTTACACAGTGGCTTCACTTTTCAGACCCAGAAGCCATGCCCATCTTGTGTATACAGTGTACAATGTGGAGCCAGCTTTAAGCCAGAGGAAGTGTATACATTTTATTCCAACATTCACACCTGTACTGACTTTAACCTCTCCCTCAAAGTTTAAAAAAAAACTTGTCATTTGTATGTTTGGCCTCTTAATTGCCTCAAGTTCACACACAGATAACAAGTGCTGCTTTCAAGTCTTTTCTAGCTGATACGACAGACATGCCCAGTTTATCATGGGAGTGGTATAAGCAGTCTTCATCTGAACACAACTCAGGAACACGTAATTGGTACGTTTCTAAACAACGGAAGGCTTTCATTAGTGGATCAGGAAGTCCAGAGCGGCCAGCATGCCTGTGTGCTATACTTATCCCCTGGTGGCATGCAGCGTCAACAGTGGGAGGAGGAGGGAGGGAAACGAGATGCTATGACAGTTCCCTGGAAGTATAGCTTGCCAAGTGAAGTTACACTTACAGCTGTGGACATGCCAGGAGGAAGACACACACATAAACACACGCAGACACTCAAGCAAGCTGAAAACTTTGCCTGGAGACGCAGAGGAATGAAAGGCTCATAAAACATGCATGGTGTGAACTCCAGCACCAGGTCCCAGCTGGGTACCATTCAGGCTTCAGGGTTCAACGGGTGCTGAATTTTAAAGGCTCCAAGTGACAGCAAGGAGTCTGATAACAGAGCTACAAACAGGAATTCTGATCAATCTATGACTCTATTTAATGCAAATATTTTGGGAAAAAAAAATTGAAAATGTCTTTTAAGTGTAATATTGACTTATTTAGCAGCCAAAGAGCTGACAAGTTGCCAGCCCAAGACTGTTTTGTGCTGCTACACTTTATAAAAAGGGGGAAAATACCTGGAAATACAAATATCCACCTGTAAAATACACTGCTCCACCTCTGCCGCCTGCCTGTTAACAATCTGGCCCATTCATCTATGCAGAATGGAACTTTGTGAGGGAAATGATCTTTCTTAGGCCTTTTTATTCACTGGACAAATGGCCAGTGTTGGTTTTCTTCACACTGATTTGGGTTTGCAAGGAAAAACTGCCATGAGGTGTAGAGTTAGTGCTCCTGAAGGATAACAGACAGAAAATACTACAAAATGTATGTGGATAAGACAATAACAGCATGCATGTGAGGACCGTACAGCACCTGCACACCGTCTGTAGTCACCGGTGGAGACACTTCCTCCTTGGGGTATCATACTCTTCATCCTGACGGCTTCCTCAGGGTGGTTGAAGCGAAAGAAGGCTGATTGGCCAAAACACAGCATACAGCCTGGAAAGAAACACATTTCATTTATTTCCCCTTGTTTTTATCAGCACCTAATAGTATATAATATACTACTACAGCCAAAAGGTGGTAGTAATACACCTGGAAGCTGTTTATATGTTCATGGTAGGACATGGTTCAAACTAGTAGTTATCAGTGAATATTGTACAGTATTTTTGCTTCAGCTGCCCATCCCCCACATCCAGCCTAAGACACAGGCCCCAAATTATGACCATGGTCTGAAAAATGCATCTGAAAAATATAGTTTATTGAAGGGTTTCTGATGCATAAACTGCAAATAAACCGCGTACTATTTTTCCCATCCAGGAAATGTCTCGGTTATAAGGGGCAAAGCAACCTGAGCAGTCAGCAAGAAAAATCTGCCCCCTTAGTGACGTTGGCCACTTTTCCGTCTTTAGCCCGTGGAGATAACACTGTGTGGATGTGACCCATCAACGGTTTCTTGTAAACCTAGTGAAGATTTTAATCAGAAGCTTTATCATTTACAAAATATGCTACAAGTGACTGTTTATCTGTTTGCATGTTTCTAACCCAAAAGAATTCAAAGAATGAACACAGTTTGAGAGCCAAGCTAGCTTCAGCCCACATTTAGTCTTTATGGTACGCTAAGCAAAACTAACATAATCAAATTCTTTACTTAACATAAAAGTACCAATTTCAAAGTTTTATATCCATACTAGGGCAGAAGTATTACCAGCTTAATATACATAAAATACTAAATGTAAAAACACTGCAAATAAATATCCCGTGCTGCTAGCTTGTTAACACTAAAGCAAAAAAGCGTAAGTAACATTTTACTGTTGTAGTTCTGCTTTTAGGTAAAGGTTACTCTTAACGCACAATGCTCAGAACATCTTTGACAATAAATAAATCATATATAGTATTTTATGAATATATTACATTTTTAATATGAAATCTAATAATAATTTAAATTTTAAATGTACAACACTTTACAACAAATAGATTAATGGGTTCAAATACAGAATTTTCCTCTAAAATATAGTGAAGTACATAGAAGTACACAGTAGCATAAAATGCAACTATTTAAGTCAAGTATGAGTCCTTGAATAAATATACTTAACTTTCCACCACCAACTGACTCATTCTTAATATTTAACATACAGACACGTGAGTAGCATCAATTTTCCCATTTCAGCGCTCATAAAGAAAACAAATAACCATACTCAATCCCCCCAAAACTGCATCAGTGGCTCGTAACAGCATCCAGTCTGAAGACAGAGTGCAGAGGACTGTTAAAAATTGCCAACACAGAGATAAATAAGGTGAACATCAGAGTCGTTCTGACAGCATCAGGAACAAAGCGGTGCAAAGTGCTCACAGAACCTGTGCTGACTCAGACCACAATATTTTCACCATCATCAACACAAAGCGTGAGGGCACACAGTCCTTTGTCGCTATGCAAAGGTAATCACTCATACCACACACACACACGAGATGAAGCTAGACAACAAAGTACAGAAAAGATACGAGAAGGATCCAAGTTCAAGAGACATATCTGTACAAAACCACAAATCCCAGGATAGTTCCTTTCCTTTCTGGGAAGCAGGAAGCTTTATCAGACCTGAGAAGTTAAAAAATAATAAAATCGCTAAATACCCCCAACTTCAAAAAGTCTGTCTTCTCCTCCCATTGACCTATACAGATGAACAATCTGCTCTGCCTCTCCCTGGCATCCTGTTTCTATCCAATTAAAGAGATAAGATGATAAATGCCGTTTCAGTAGATCCAGAATAAACAAATGATGACAGAATGAGTTCTCCATTTAGAAATATCAAATGATAAATGATACAAAGGAACTCATTTCAAGTTTTCAAATATTCAGTGCTATTAGAGCCCAGACAAATTTATCAGCAGGCTAATATTATCAGCTAATATTCAGTTTACTGCCAAACAGCAGCTATATTCTACAAAACAGCTCCAATAAACTTACTGTGAGCTAATGGGTCAGCAACAAACAGAAGAAATCAAAGTACAGCACAGCTTTTTTTTTTTTACTTATTAAAAAAAATAAGTAAGGAAATTATTCTCCACCTGCGGCAGGTTCTGACTGGAGTGGCCCGGCCCCACAAAGGGCTACCACCTTCTTCCAGAAGACATTCTTAATTTAAAGCCTTTCATTTCATGGTTAAAAAAAAGGCTAACAACCAAACCATACACAGAAACACACCCACTGGTGTCTATGTGCTAATATTGGTCACATCCATTTACCACCTGGTTTAAACAACAGAGCACATAATTCACATAACTAATTCAGCTCCTTCATGTGAACCAGATAAGAGATCAGCAATCACACGTTTATAACTTTCTCAATATAGCAGCGTTGTGTCTGCGTGAGATTACAAGGGAAAGATTTTTCAGGCCAGCCGGAGATAAGATCCCTGCCTGTTGTCATGAGGCCTGAGGTAAAGACTGGTAACTTCTCCATCACGCAGGAGGATGCTGTGATGTACAACAGAGCCAGATTGCCCTTTTATTATGGAGCGATACAAACACTGACAGCCTGGGGGAAAACACCTGATTACATCATGAGCTGTGGGTGAGGACACAACTGATGGAAAACAGGTGTTTGCTCAGTTTCAACAAGTGGTGTTAATATCCAGCTTAGCACAGAGGGGTAAAGGACAAGATGCCACTCCAAAAAAATATCTCTTTAGAATAAATTTCTTATTATTTCGCCAATTAATCCTGTGTGGACCTAGGAAACTTAGCAGACACACACCCTGGACAGACTGGCAATCAGACAGCTTAAAAATGCAGCCCTTTGGACAATTTCTATGTCACTTGAACACGGCAGAACCATGGATGAATAGCTGGTTTTTGTTCGAAAGCTGCATCCATAGGATGGACTGGACGTGGGCATCTGTGGGGACTGACTTGGTTTTGGAGTGTGCCTCAAGCGGCCATTGAACTGCAGGAACTGCAGGAGGCTGCTGTTTGGGCAGAACTAAATCTGGGAAGTCTAAGAGAAAATCCCTCATTAACTAGATGGTACAGCATAAATATTATCAATTATATTCTTGGCTAAAACTTACAGTCTGAAATTTCAATGTAAAAAACTTGTACTGTAAAATAAATTGGTGGTGCTAAATACTGTTAAAACTGATACTTTATATTAGTGCAATAAATTCCACATGCCTGCATCAGCAGTCCAAGCGCAGAACTTTATTTGCATTAGTATTTCTTTTCCAACACCAGTATCTGTTTCCATTAGCATTCCCCTCAGTGGTTACACCATCCTCTGCATAATTTTGGTCGGGTTTTTCCACAGTTGTTTCTGCCAGTATTTGCGGAAAAATGAGTGCACCATCAGTCTAGTCATCAATCAGAAAAATAAAAACATGCTGAATAGGATGTTTAAAAGCAGCCATGCTACTAGTGCGGTCTGCAGAGCCACGTCAGCTGAGCCACCGTGTCTTCACACTCTCCACTTTATCAGTCATCCCGCTTCTTCACCTAGCTCTCCCTCCACCTTCCCTCACTCACACGCCTTCCTCCTGACTTGCACTAACATGATCTCCCTGGTGAAGATCAATTCAGGCATTTCCAAAGAAGATACTGGTTGAAACAACGTAGCTTGAAGGGGCATGTATCTGACACCGTCATGACAAACTCATCGCTCACTATGAGTCTGGAAGGGGTTGGTGATGCCTCCTTGGCACACTGTGTCATTTTCACTTAGTAGTTCTGTCAAAACAGCGAACATCTTTGTTGGAGGGATCTTAAACAATGATGACTAAAGTTAACAGCTACCTGCAATAACAACGCAATAACAAAAATGACAGTAACCATGACATTCAGTCACCTGTTAATGCAAGTGGGCAGGTACCAGATTAAATGAATCTCAACTTTGAGGTTATCAATTTACCAAGAATACACTTCACTAACAGGTTGGGAGACTCACTAAAGAGTTTGCTACACAACTAGACCCACAAATGTCTGCTAGCACCCAGCTAAGTATTTGTGTTAACTTCACAGTTAGCATTAGAAAACGAACTGTGGTACATGTTAAATGAAATCACGGCTATTTTGTTCAATATTGAGATCCTAATTATTCATTGATTTTTGTGGCAAAAACGTCAGAGAAACAGAACACTACTTACTGGGTTTCACTTTTACAAAACTCAGAGCAAAGTACAGCTGTGAGTTCCCTCTTCCTCCCCTGCAACATTTTGTGTACAGTGTGGGTTTTGCCACTTTCGAAAAATAATTGCGACGAGGCAATAACACATCTTTTGTCTAGTGTGTTTACCATTTTCCTGAAGCCTTTGTTACTCACTGTGTTTAGTGGACACACGTCTTTGGCCAAATGGAATGCGACTGCATTAGTGGTTACAGTGAGTCTTTGTGAGATGGACGCTGACACGCCGTACAGACTTGCTTTTATGGACGTCTGGGTAGATGTTGGATGAGTCACGTTAGCAACCGCGACACTGTTTTTCTTGGCCTTAATGCACTGATTACACTGCAGTTGGTGGTGTGTTTTCAGGCGGTTGAATTACTTAGTTGTGTTGCTTTGCAGTGCAGACACAACACAACAGTACTCTTTGCATACTACTTCTTCTTGGTTAACATGACTTGACCTAAATCCAAAATATTTCCAAACAACGGATGATGATCCACTTCGAGGTACGAGCTCTTCGCCTTCTGCTGTATTTTGTTGTATATCTGTCTTAACACACTGCGGGAAACAGCTGTGAGGGGCCATGAAGGCAAGGGGTCAGGCGCTGATTTCATCTAAAGCGCTTGATTTGCTTTCGCTTTGCATTTTAAATATTTCTCAAACATAATTGTGGAAAGCCAAAATAAGGATTAAGATTCAAATGTGATTAATTATGCAGCCCTAGTATGCTCACACCGTTAAACTAAGGATAAGCTTGTTGATGATAAACGTAAGTATTTTTTTTTCCAGTAGTATGGAAAAATACCCTGAATCTATAGTTCCAGTTTTAATAAAAACTATAATTGTTTTTCATTAGAATCCATTAGAATATATTTGGTGTTTTTCCTGCATAAAATAATACACTAAAAAATAAAATATAAACATCTGCTGCCCCACAAAGTGGCATGGTCACGCCACAAAGGCCCTTTCTAAGCAGGGAAAACCCTGATATTATCCTGCATGTGAAGCTGATATCAGGAAAGTAGACAAGTAGAGGGGATTTAATCTTTTACTGCTGCCAATTTTTAAAAATAAGTTAGAGCAGTTGGACAACAACATTTGCTGCCACTTGAAACTTAACTTTTTTGGACAATCATTTTAAAGTATTATTTGACTTATTTTTAATTTTAATGCTCACCAATACATATAAAATCCAAAAAAAAGAATCTGTTTTTTCCCTCTGAAGTTCTACTTCGACCACCCTCTTCACTACTGCAAGCTTTCAATCTAAGATTCTGTGAGCGCCATGTCTCTGCTAAGGAGATGTCAAAATCACCACACCCGGCTTAGGCTGAAATTGAGCCAACTTTACAAGATTTAAATGACAGATAACTTATTTGTGATGGATGGCACCCTGGAAGGCTGCAAGCATGCCTGTGAGAATAAACTACTAACTGCCATAGACCGAGTAGCTGTGAATAAATCACACTAGGCACAAACAGCATGCTTTCAGTGTGGAGCTGTTCTCTGTACATGTAGACGTACAGGACTGGAGGCTGATGGAGGCTGATGGATAAGAGAATGTATTTCTCCTCACCTCCCCGGTCTCTCAGTACTAACCTCTGCTGGCAGCTAACACTCACTCACTGACTCCTCTGCTGCTGTGCTACCTCTAAAGGACCCTGTGTGGGCCTGTGAGTGTGAGTGTGTGTGTTCACACACGTGTGGTTGCTGACAGTAGAGAGGTCATCAAAGATTGGCACATGATGAATCAGCAAAGCAGAGAGAACACATGGTTTAGACATGGCAAAATAACAGACTGGTAGTGGGAGCTCAGACTTCAGACTGCTCAAAACACCCAGTTTCTGATATTTCTTTCATTCTTGTGTCTTTATGATGTCATAGAGAGAGGATATATTTTATCAGGTTCACTGCTGCTTCAAAAACACATTAAGTTTCTGCTAAAGCAAACTGAGCGTTTTCTCCTACTACTGCTTTTAATTAAGGCAAGTCAAGGACTAAAATCTTAAGGACTACAGCCTCCTAATTTTTTTATTTTGTTGTTCTTCATGATCTCCTAAAATATCTTTTTCCCGACAGCCACACATGACATCATAAACACAGGTGTTTACTAATCACACTAGTAAATCTTCTGTGCTGTTTAGCCTTGATTAATGTGTTTGTGTTATTGTGACTATTTCATGTCAGAATGGCTGCTGTGAAAAACATCTGTTCCAAAATACTTAGCATTATTGAACTTTACAATTACCCACACATCATGATATTTTCAAGGAAAAGCGTAAATAAATAAAGAGAGGATGACCTTTAAATGAAAGGTTGGTCCTAATTCATGACTGCTGTGACATTTCCCTAATCACTCCATCTGCTTGAAGTTTTAAAACTGAAACTGCTGTCAGTGAAGTCCATTACAAGCACTCTCTTGATACCAATTAGCGCTCATCACTTCAGCCATTACAACGCGGTGCAGCTACTCATCAGGATGGAGTCTCACACTGTGAGGAGCCATGCTTCTGAGAACATCAGATGGCACCTCTCCGCAAAATAGGTGTAGATTTATGGTCTAGTGAGCCGAGGAGCATTTATCCAGGTCCCTGGAACAGGTCAGGTTCACAGAGATGCTCTAAACGGGCCATGTATCACACTAAGTGAAAGAGAAGGGGGGACAGTTAAGATCATAAATCATGCAGATATTTCTTATGGAGCACCCACACAGTGACATCAAAAAACTGCTGTGCTTCATTTGGCAATTACAGGAACGAAAGGTCATTTACGCTCAGTATAAAGTCGATAAAGAGGGAATAACAGATGGTCCTCTGGGACATTCCGAACTTTAACATTTAGATCACTTAGTAAAATCTCCTAGAATGAACAAACAAGACAGGAGCTTATCCACTTCTTATCTCAACTGATGGCTCATGGGAAGAGCATCTGTTTCTGGTCTCAAACACCAGCCTCCGCCCAAACAATGAGGGTTTTCCCATCTTATCTCCACCACTGAGCAGTTCTGCCACAGACATGCCTTTCTCATACTAAACACAGCACTGGGTGGGACGATTAATGAGACCACAGAGAGGCCAAACCCTAACCACGCAGAGAAATTAACCACTCCTAAAAACCACTAAGTCCTTTATTTAAAGTAGAAGGGCTTTAAGAGAAAGATTTTAGGGATGAGTGCTTTTTTGGAACATCTGCATGTTACTCAACACATTTACAACTTTATATTCCTGACAACTGTGTCACAGGGCTTCATCTTCAGTCCATGAAGGAAAAGTTAGCCATGAATTATGGTAATGATATATGAAACATTTTCAAGAAATTAAAAAAAGTCCTTTATTTCACTTTCCAACCCCCTTTCATGTGTGCATCTCCCTAGGTGGTCTAAGAGGATTCAGGTTTCTCTAAAGTAATCTGTCATCAAAGGTCCTAATCAGCTGGGGTGACAGGAAAGATGAACTCAGGGGTGATGGAGGTCAAACTGTGGAGGTCAGCTTTCCCATGAGCAAAGAGGGTGGTCCCTTTGACATTTGGAGAGATAAGTTTCACATAAGTTTCAAAACTTGCAACTATTAATTTAGATGTTAAGCTATGCATGTTCAAGATGTTTAATAACCTCAAGCTCAAACATATTGTTCGGTACCAAACCAAGGCATTAAAGTTGTTTTTTTCGATAACTTTCTGCATGTTTTAAGCAAAAAAATAATTGACTTGGTGTTGTCTCAAATAACATACATTTATAATGGGAACACTATTTTGAGTGTGGAGCACTGTACACTTCATGTCCTCAGTGGGTGCCATCTTGGCTAAGTTTTTTTTTTAGCTAGTCAAATAGGGATATATCATCAGCAACAGTGATGATACCAGGGCTAACTAGCTAGCTAACAGCAGATATTTTTCAGGCATTGCAAGTGACAACCAAACAATTACATGGGTTGTGCTGAAAAATGCAAATGTTCCCACAAAGCAGTAGGTAGTGTGGCAACAAACATTGCAAACATGACTTTGTTCACTTCGAGAGAAAACAACCCAGTCAAATTCATGTACTACACAAATAAGTACACAGTGTACTACATGAAAGAACAATTACGGCCACTCATGAATTAGCTAAGTAATGCTGACTATATCATTAAAAAAAGTGCACGTCAGTGTCTGGAATACACTGGAGAAGAAGCAGGAGAAATATGCAGGTGTATGGATGTGACTGGCCACGACCTCATGACCTGATGCCTGGGACGGAATATCTCTGAAACAGCAAGACTTGACGGATGCTACTGAATGTGGTCCAGGGAAGGATTCAATTCAATTCAATTCAATTCAATCTTAGCGCCAAATCACAACAAACAGTCGCCTCAAGGTGCTTTGTATTGTGGGTAAAGACCCTACAATAATACAGAGAAAACCCAACAGTCAAAATGATCCCTTATGAGCAAGTACTTGGCGACAGTGGGAAGGAAAAAAACCCTTTTAACAGGAAGAAACCTGGAGGGGCAGTCATCTTGTGCGACCAGTTGGGCTGAGGAGAAGAGACAGGACAAAAGACATGCTGTGGAAGAGAGCCAGAGATTAATAATAATTGATGATTAAATACAGAGTGGAGTATAAACAAGTAAATAAGGTGAATGAGAAGAAACAGTGCATTATGCCCCCCCCCCCCAGCAGCCTAGGCCTATAGCAGCATAACTAAGGGGTGGTTCAGGGTCACCTGATCCAGCCCTAACTATAAGCTTGATCAAAAAGGAAAGTTTTAAGCCTAATCTTGAAAATAGAGAGGGTGTCTGTCTCCCGAATCCAAGCTGGGAGCTGGTTCCACAGATGAGGGGCCTGAAAGCTGAAGGCTCTGCCTCCCATTCTACTTTTAAGTATCCTAGGAACCACAAGTAAGCCAGCAGTCTGAGAGCGAAGTGCTCTATTGAGGTGATACGGTACTATAAGGTCTTTGAGATAAGATGGGGCCTGATTATTCAAGACCTTGTATGTTAGGAGAATGATTTTAAATTCTACTCTAGATTTAACAGGGAGCCAATGAAGAGAAGCCAATATGGGAGAAATATGCTCTCTCTTTCTAGTCCCTGTCAGTACTCTAGCTGCAGCATTTTGGATCAGCAGAAGGCTTTTCAGGGAGTTTTTAGGACAGCCTGATAATAATGAATTACAGTAGTCCAGCCTAGAAGTAATAAATGCATGGATTAACTTTGCAGCATCACTCTGACACAGGATGTTTCTAATTTTAGAAATATTGCGCAAATGTAAAAAAGCGGTCCTACATATTTGTTTAATATGCGTACTGAAGGACATATCCTGGTCAAAAATGACTCCAAGATTTCTCACAGTGTTACTGGAGGCCAAAGTAATGCCATCTAGAGTAAGTATTTGGTTTGACACCATGTTTCTAAGATTTGTGGGGCTGAGTACAAGAATTTCAGTTTTATCTGAATTTAGAAGCAGGAAATTAGAGGTCATCCAGGCCTTTATGTCTTTAAGACATTCCTGCAGTTTAACTAATTGATGTGTATCATCTAGCTAAAGAATAAACTATGAACCACCAAGATGTAGTTGGAACATGTCGGATCTGTAGCAACTCCGTTTTGCTGCATAGAGGACAGGATTTGATGCTGACATGTTGGTACCCATTACTACTGGGCACACTCAGAGGCTTTGTTGATGAGCCCAGGCTTTGGTGAGTCTAAGCTGTTCTGGCAATAATGACCCAAAAGCATATAAAGGTAGTTAGAAGGTGTTATTACAGTATAAGGTTGGCATGGCTAATGTAGAATTAATACTTGAAGTTACAGTGTGTAAAATTTTCACATTGTTGGACGCTGACACTTAGTGAATACTTTGTCATAAGAATGTAATCAAACTTTTTATCAGAGGGAATGTGTTGTTTTTTTTAGGACACTCATGCCTAACATTTAAACACCGGGCTCTAAAATATATATACATGGATAATATATACATGGATATTAGGGGTATAAGTGACCCCCTTTCATTAAATATCGTCATTTGTTTCATTTTTCTTATAAAGATATTACTTTGTTTTGACCAAATGCAGAAATATTCAGTTATAGAGAAAAAAGCCTTTGATTTGAAAAGAAAGAAAAAAAACTTCCTTTTCAGCATATTCTCCAATCTCATTGTACATCCTGTATAATAACAATAAAGGCATTCTATTCTTTTCTATATTCATTTTTGTGTTCACATATTGGTTTTTAGCTACTATATTTAAAGCAGAAAATACACAAAGAAAGACGTAAAATTACTAGACTGTGTCAACAGATTAACAGGGTGTCTACCCACAAGGACACAATTATCTTTTATTATGTCTCCAGTATTAGTACCATAAAAACTGCATTCTGACACCACAACACACATCTTGACTACATTATTCTAGAAATCATCAAGCTGTATTAAAATCTCAAAAAAGGAAACATCCCTATGCACCTTTTCACTGCAAATATCTGTATTTCACAGATAAATGTAAAACAGGATTAGTTTGAAATCTGCTGGTACTACTTACTGTAAGTCATAAATAAAAATCAATAAAGACATTTCAATCTTTGTTTATTTCACACTGTACTGTTTGTCTCCAAAGCTCAGACCTATTTTCTACTCTTAAAGGATTTTATTGCATTGTAATTCCTATCCCAAAATAATACTACATATATTGACTGCTTTAACAAAATCATGCGAATCACCACAGTTGGATTCAAACTGAAGCAGCATGACTTTGTCCTTTGAGTCTGCCATCGACTCTTCAGTTCTTTGACGGAGGCTGATACACATTATAAAAAATAAACCACTTCAAGAAATTAAAAGGAAAAAACATAATTAACTGGAAACACATATGTAATTCTCCCACTCTTTCACTCACTCCATTGTTGGGGTCAATTAAAGAACTTAAATTAAGAATATAAAACTTCAGTGTGGATGCTGCCCTGATATTTGGACTACATTTGGCTGATACAGTTAATATTAGAGCATTCTCTGGATAAAAAGTTTAATTCTCACAATCTAGAGCAATTGCAAAAACTACAGTTCCTCTGTGACTGTAAATCCTCTCCTCTGAGATAACATTTGATTGTTATTTGGACAGTGCTCCTTTATTCTAATTAGAAAGTGCTCATATCTTTAAGATGCAATTGTTGGTGCCCATCAATCTGGGAAGCTTTAAAAGACCATTTCCAAAGAATTTTAAGTCCATCCTTCTACAACGAGAAAGATTATTCATAGACATTCAAGAAAACTTGGGAAAAGAGCTTCATCACAGACTCTATAGACCTTAGTTAACATTTTAAATGTTGAAGTTTATGATAGTACAATAAGAAAAAGACTGAACAAGTATGGCTTGTTTGGAAGGGTGTCCAAGAGGAGAACCCTTCTCCCTAAAAAAAAGACAAAAAAAAAAAGTATACCAAAGTATTCTAGAGTCAAACATGAGTCCATCTGTCCAACAACTGAAGGTTTGCCCACTCTGGGTCATGCAACAAGACAATGATCCCAAGCACAGCAGCAAATCTACAACAGAAAGGCTGAAAAAGAAAAGAATCAAGGTGCTTTAATGGTCCAGTCAAAGTCCAGACCTCAACCTGATTGAAATGCTGTGGATGGACCTTAAGAGAGCTGTGCACAAACACTGAACTGAAGCAATGTTGTGTAAAGGTGTGGGTCAAGTTATTGCTACTGAAGGTGGTTCTACATATAACTGAATTGTGGGGTGTACTTAGGTTTTCACAAACTGCTTCTGCATTTTGGCAAGCAGTGGAGAAATCTCATTTCCACCACTTATATCTACGATCTCAGCAGTTGGAGTGCTCACTCCGGGTCAGGGATGAGCTGTTGCTCCAAGTGGAGTAGTTTAAATATCTCAGGGTCTCATTCATGAGCGTGAGATATTTTACCTATGGCTACAAGCTCTGGGCACTGCGTTTTGGCTTAGTTCTTGTTAAGTAAATAATGACTCGGTGTATCATATACTGTCATTATTTAACTAATTTTAGAACCAGATGATTTTTTTTTTATTATGTCCTGAAATGTAAAATGTTTCAACTGAGAGCGTACTTTTTAATTCATGTGACTCCCACTTGTTGGTTTAGTTAGAGGCTGCTAGGTGTCCATCAATAGTTATAGCCATCAGTTATTCTAAGGACACCTCTGTGAATACAAATGCAATCACAGGTTTGCTGGCCTGGTGATGACCCACTGCAAATTTTTAACATAATAACCAACACTAGATTCATATAACATATTAAGACAACCATTTTTATTCAGGACAATATGGTATTTTTTCAGAGACTCTATCTATGTTCCACTTAAACAATGCATGAAAATATTTTGAGTTGTGCAAGAAAAAAAATCAAATGTTAAAAAAGAACAATAACAAGCAACCCCGTTTATCTGGAAATTAGACGAGCCTTTCACAGTATTTAGAGTCTACGGGTTACAGTTAGAGGCCTTTATTTTGGGTTCTTTCTGTTGATGCTGGTCAGGTACACTCTGGAATAAAAACAGTTTCATTAGGACTTTGAATAGCAAACGGCACCGTTCAAACCCATTTGTGTCAAATTCTCAGTTTTATTAGCAAAAAGCCTCAATGTTGTTCCTCATCAGGAAACTGTGGTTATACTGCACTATTTAAAGGCTTTCATTGTGTAAGGAAATAGGCATGCAAATGAGTTGAATGAGAGGTTTGTGACTCTAAATAGCTTAAAGATTCTTCACTCCCAAATAGCACTACAGCACTGAACCATGTCCTGTTCCAGCTTTAAATTACAAATTTCATTCACTTTCCATCACCAACACTTCATTAGCACTGGCTTAGATCACCGCTGGTTTCATGTGCAGTAGTAATACAGAGTATCAGTTCCACATCTGGTATGACCATGCTAGCTTTAGTTTTGTTTTGTTTTTTAAAAAAACACACACAGACTGGTATTTAATCGTTTCTCTCCTTCCCTCCCTTGTTCATAAGAACCCTCTGACCTGGGAAAAGCATCCTGAGATTCCTCCAAGAACCAACCCAAGGCTACACTCAGTGAAACAAGCTGCGGTAGAAACTGAAATCTCTTTAATAGGCAGGTAGGCTTCCAACACAGTCAAACAGGAAAACATAACACATTGCCACTTTTCATAATTAGAGCTGCCTACAGTAGAAGGACAGGCAATCAAGAGCCAAAGAGAGAAGGAAGAGTGGAAGTGTGTGCACACATGAGTCAAACACTTAGATTGATTACCTGGCCACTGGGAGAGAGGACGATTTCCCCCCCAACACTGCAGAAGCAGTTCACGTAATCACTGGCTTCATCACAGAGAGTGCTCTGTGAGCATTACTGCAAAAACAGCATCCTTGAGCCGCACTCTGTGCCCTCCAGAGCAGTCAAACTCTCCCAAAGAAACAACCAAACACGAGCAGGGAAGAAGCTTTCAAAGTGCTGAATGCAAGAATCCTTTATTATATCATGCTATCAGCTTTCCTTATGGCAACAGTTCAAGTACAAGGACATACTGCAAAGATCATCACCACCTTACAGAAGGGCACTATAAACCCATTCTCTAATAAAAGTATAGGAACACCTAAGGTGATTATAGAGCATGCAGAAAATGGTAGATTGGATTAAGGTGGCAATATTTCTAATATCTCTCAGTCAGAAATAAACAAAACAAAAAATGCATGATATTTATTCCATATCAAACAGCACAACACATTATTTGCATACTATACTTAAATTATATAATGTTCACCTTTGTACAGGCAATAAAAAAAGCTTAACAGGGCAACAAGCAGTGGACCTGTCACTTTGTTTTCAGATGTCAGTTGCTAATTTAATTAATGTGATTCAATTGGCAGCTACGTATGCAATCAATCTCTAATTAACTGAGAAACTGTATCTAATACTGCCACTAGTTACAGCAGTAGTCTACAAACAGGACGCTAATTTACCAACCAGATCAGGAATGGAGTTTGAATTCATTAGCTTTTAACTTAACTTCATACACTCAAGATCAAATTTTGCTGTGTGACATAATCTGTAATTGCTTTGTGTTAGCAGGCACCATAGCAATAGCTAACATTAAGCATAGATAACACAGGTTTGATCCCTGAAAACAAACAAAGGTAACTGAAAGCCTTGCTGCTGTTGTTCCTATTTTTATTGTAAAACTGGACTTTTTTCTGGCTGATGTTAACCAACTTTAATTTCCTGCTGAAGTTAACTCCCCAGCAGAAAGCTGGCTAACTTTAACTCACCTCCTTGCCAACACTGTCGCCACCAAAAAACTAACTGAATCCTTATCATTTATTTGTCTCTATGTGGAGCTATGTTGTGCTAGGAGCCGATCAAGACGCAAGGAGGGGGAAGAATAAGAAAGGCGTTAAGGCGAGGCATTTGGGACTGAGGAAAAACAGCACATCTTTGGAATTTATACTGAAAATCCATACAGCATGTACAAGCTCTCAAAGAAACCAAGAGAGTAGGAGCCAGTCTCATTTACATTATATTAGAAATACTGTAATTCTAATTCCCTATTAAAAAATGAAACTATATAAAAAGAAAGAATGTTTATTATAAAATCAAGACACTTTTAATATAACTATTGACTAAATACCAGAGCTGCCAAGAGTAATCACTCTAGAGCCATGTGAGTACTCCGTTGAGACCACTCAGGCCAATCAGTGTTAATGCCACGTCATGCCTCAAGGGTATTGTGGCATTAAATGGAGATGTGGTTAGCGGCCCCGCTACATCCAACCAATCAGAAAAGGATCTGTGGACCAAATATTCCATTACTTCTGTAATATATCTGAGTGTGCTTCTTTCCCCCTCTTTCCTTTGCGCTGGTATGACCACATTAAATCTTTCCAGTGTGTCAGCTTTGCCTTAAGTACACTTCCCAGAAGATTAGATCAGACGAACCAGAGGTGGTCAGGGCGAGAATGCTTCAAATTCTACTAGAATGAGTGCGTGCAAAGTTGGTTCAAGTACACATATGACAAAGAAATGATGTTATGCATTTACACCCTGGTACCACAGGCTTGGCTGTAGCTTCAATTTGATTTCATTTCATTTATATAGAGCCAAATCACAATGGCGACAGCTGATGTGATTTGATTAGAGAGAAAACTCAGACCCCCCCCCCACCCCCCATGAGCAAGCACTTGGCAACAGTGAAGTGGAGTAGCACATTATAGCCAGTCAAGCTCACGACTATCCTGCCTGTCAGAAGCTGCGAAAACATATTTCTTCTCATGCAAGCATTTTCACAGAAATTCCCTCATCCAGAGCAGAAAGAACAGAAAGGAAAGAAATATGGAGAATACTGATCTCTGCAGCACTGTGAAGTCTTTTGTCCCAGAGTTTGTTTTTGTTTTTTATTTTTTTGTTTTTTTATTTGTTTTGTTTTATGAAGGCTTAACAGCCTTTTTCCCAGTTTAGGTCTGACTGATTGTTCTAATGCCCATCAGCACTCTCACCCATTCATATGAATGGCTGAATATGTCCAAACTTTTGACTGGTACTGTATAGTAGATATCTGCTAATTAGCATGAGGTAACAAAAAGCACACAAGCATACTACATATGAGTTACATGTGGTCAAACACAACAGGCCATATTATTTATCAGATAACTGCAATAAAAAACCTCCAAAGGCACCAACACCACAAAAAACGGTCAAGAAATCCAGTTCAGTGTCTCAGTGGGTTTACACTGAGCAAATCTTTGCATTTTAAAGGAGGCAGTGTTATTTCCACTTTTAGAAGTTGCACAGTCTGCCTTTAATCCGCGCACAAAATACAGCCTCAAAATAGCATAAAAGAGCTTATTCTATACAGCATGTCCACCCTTAGCATATAGTCTCCTCTTTCTCCCACAGCTTAGAGCAAATCTGAAGGTTGCAGGTTTTCCGCTTGATACCATATTGAGAGCACTCCACCTATCAGCAGCAACTGAGGAAAGTCCTGACTGTGAGTCACACAGCAGAAAATCACCATGATACCCTAAAGCTATACATTCCCAGAGCTTCGCTACACTTCACTCTGCTCATCATGTCAGGGAAACTCTTTTCTCAGCAAGTTGATACAACTCTTTTATTCACTGTTATGTTACCTGTGAGGGAAAACCTTGGTCATTTTTTGGATTGCACTGCTCTTCACAACAAACAAAGGCACTAAACCACCAGGATGAGACGTCACTAAACTGTCTGGAGGAGCTGCACACAAAAGCAAGCAGACAACTACAGCTGACAGTTGCTATGGCACACTGATGGTTTACAACCTCAGCAAAGGCCAAGAAGTCAAACCTGCCAGTTAATCAATGACCGCCTTTTGCTGAGCCAGGGGGACTCAAACACAGACACACATACCAGAGAATGATATGCAGCTGGTCCAAAAGGAGAGCACAGTGGAGGAGTGGAGCTGTGGAGGGCTAACCTTGCATTCCCCATCATGTAAGAAAGAACAAATAAAAGGTTGGAAGAAATGACTTGGAAGAAGTGATTGCACGTTGGAAGCAACACAATGCCAGCAAGATGCCACGATGTAAGATATCTGGAGACTTTGAGTTTACGTTATGCAGCACATTCAGTTCCAATAGGAATGGGGGATATGGAATAAAAATAAAATAAAAATACTTCACAGAGAACACAAAATGTAAAGACTTATTCCTGAACATATATATTGTGTCAAGACATGACTGGAAGTCAGTGCAACATTAATTACATCAACACTGGGAAATCATTCTACGCTAATTATACATTTCCCATAATTCAACTTGTCAGCGCTTCTTCCCTGAGATCCCTCCAGAGCCACATTTGTAGACATCACTTAGTGTTATGCACAGCACTCCTCGGGGCGAGGAAATCCATGTGTAAAAAAAAATGAGCGGAGTAGCCCTTTAAATCACTCCTGCTGCTCACAGCATCCACGTCCCACAGACCACGTGTTATTGTGCACACGGTCAGCTGCTGTCTCCAGTGGGCGCTCTTCATGCCGGTTACAGCTTGTTCGAACAGATGTTCACTGCTTCACTAACCCCCCTCCACACACACACACACACACACACACCACCATCACCTCCAAACACCCCCACTCCACTGCCCTCCTCCTTTATTCTAGGATAATTTGGGCCAATCTCCCGCTTTTAAACATGCTCCCAGAGGCACACGGCTGCAGGCATGAGGATCAATCAAGCAGTGTGATCTACACGTGGTTTAGAGGTGGACCATTGCTCAAAGCAGCCTTATTTGTGGCTGTGATTTTTTTTTCTTTTGTTTTGTTTTCTTAAATAGATGCAACACCGGTCAGGTCATTTTTGAGCTGCAGCTATGCAACAAGATTTTTCTCTAGTTCTCCCTTGATGTGCACAGGCTGGATGCATACTCTGCATCCATGAGTGGCGACTTGATGTTTTAAATTAAAGCCCTCCTTTAAACACATTCTCACCGTTCTAGTCTTATTTATATTTGACACTAAGAGTAACTTTGATATCTATGAAATGCAAACCAATGTACAGTGAGATTGTAGCAGACAGTAGTATACATTCCAAGGATAAAGCACTTTTTTGATGCATTTGTTTAAATGTTCCACTTGGAAACTGCATTATGTTAAGTATGAAGCTTCCTTTTAACCCACACTTGTGCAGCCCTAGCATAGGGTGGGCAAATATATCTGCTGTAGGCGATTGGCTGGTGGTTCTTTTCTGTGTTATTTCTTTTAACTGACTTTCACAATTTTATTTTTCTAATTCAGCGTCCTCCTTGAGAACTCAGCTCTGCAAATAATTCACTTGTGAGGCAAAATTGGACAGCGCCACAAGGTAATGATCCTTCCCTTTTGTTCTGCTGAGCCAAGTGCAATTCATCTTGTGGCAACTTGAGACTGGCTCTAAAAGAAAGTCAAACCCCACAGATACCCATGCTAAAATGCCCAGCTTTGCAGCATTTAAAAGCATGCTTACAGCCTGCTTAAAAATAAAAGAAAAAAGTTTTGGTCTCTATGGTTTCCCCATTTTTAACAACCATGAGGTGAGTACATTTATTTTAGAGTTCATCCTGGGGTTACACTCGTAAGTCCTAAAGCTTGGTTGCTTTGACTGAGAGGTGTGCTGCCACAGGAAACTGTAGATGACTTAGGCCTCACCTCCACTAATTCAGTCACTGAACTGCACCTTACTTCAGTTTTTGTGCTATTTGTGCCTTTGAGAGCATGAAAATGGAATCATCTGACAAATATTTTATCCTGCTGTGTTGTACAACAATTATTCAGCAATTATTTCATCATCATTTCAACTGCTGTAACAAAAGAATTTCCCAAATATGGGTTAAATAAAATATGTTGTATCACATTGTAGGAAATTAAGTCCATATTGTGACATTTCTGTACTGATTCTTTTTTCTTTTTTTTCTTTTTTTTTTAGCCCCAGAGATTACCACTTGATCTGTCTCGACAACTTAACATATCTCAAACTATCTTGACAATTTCCTGGCCAAACATCAGGGAACCTTATTCAAATACTCACTGGTATTTATACCCACAAATACATAAAAATCCAGTCTTGAAACAAAGCCTTTTTCAATAGGATGGAAAAATAAAACAAAGATGCTTATGATTTCAAAGATTTCATATAGAAATTAAAGAAAACTGAACCCTTTTATATAGTCAATAAGCACACAGTGAAACTGAGAGAAGCAGAAGAGGAGGCAATATCTCTTGTTACCGACACACCACAGACGTCGGTAACTTTGAACACCAGCTACATTGCTGAATATATATTAATCTTTTAGACATATCAGATATGGTGAGCAGCAGCTCCAATTCATACCAAGACCTCCTGTGTGGAAAGAAAAAGGATTACTCAAGGTACCAGTGTGTTTGTAGTATTCAATCACTGGATAATTTGGATACATTGCCTTGACCTCAGTGCAGCCAGAGGATGTACAGTCAAAGACTGTGTCAACAGCAACACGCAGAAACACAAACAGCACCCCTGCATATGGGTGCCAGCTGCTACCAGCCTCCAGCCTGTGTTGAGACCCCTCACATAGGACTGACCTGCACTTAGGGGCCACTGGGAGTCCACACAGCAGCCTGATGAATGTTTGCAGAGGGTGTTTTTTTTTTGTTTTTTTTAAAACATCTTTTCTTTACACTGGGGTCAACACAATATGTCAGAGATAACAGATGCTGAGGCGCAGCAGTGATACCCTTGCAGGGCTGTGGGAATAATGGCTCTGCAAGAAGGTCTTGAGTTTGCTAGGCCCCCAAAATAAGCAGAATGCATGAGAGGGAAACTCTGTTCTATTCCAGTAACCAGCCCTGGTTAGGTCACATTGGCAACCAGGAATAGCAGTGTAACAGTAGACAGACACAGAAGAGGTCTGGTCATGCCAGCCTGGATGGGGGTATCTGCAGATCTGGCAGACTTGCATGCGTTTGTCGCCTATAAACAGAACTCACATGGAGGAAAACGAAGTTGGGACTCAGCGCTGGGACTGAGCGGCTGGAGAAAGCAAGTTTAGAGCAGGTGTTCTATGTGTGGACCGAGAATCCGTTTGAAAAATGTAGCAGTTCAAAAATGTTCTGGTGTAAAGCAACTGTAGCTGTGTTCCAAAAAGTAAACTAAACAATTTAACATGCCAGAAAGGGATTTGGAAAATTTCGGCTTGGAAAAACAACCAATTCTTAGCACCTATTCATGTCAATAAACTGTTTTTTTTTTGTTGTTGTTGTTGTTGTTGTTTGTTTTTTGTAATTTACCAGCACAACTAGCAACCCCCCCCCCCCGAGCAAACCTGTTAACGACGACGAACAAGCACCAGGGCAATACATTTTTTAAAAGAAATAGCCAGTAAGAAATTATCGTTTCATATAGTGCTTTGCTACACGTAGTTAAACATTTTCAACACAGAACGTCACATTTGTGTAATTTTTAAATGGAGGTTTGTTAGTGTTAAAGTGTTGTTAGGTAGAAAACTCGGAAAGGGCAATAATAGCGTGGATACTCTCACAGCTCCGGTCCACACTAGTGTAATAAGCTAACCTGCAGAGCCAACAGGTCCGGCTGAAGTTGCTCTCTTCGTCACCTTCCACCGGCTGCTACACATTTAGAAACCACCGGCACCGACTTTAAACCACGGGAAGCGAACACTCAGTAAAAACAGGACAACTTACTTTAACTCCAATGAATGAAACTCGTCTCTCCCTCCTCTGTCTTCATCGTTTCTGCTCCTTTAAATAAAGCCACGTGTTTTTGTCCGTTTCTGTGAGTTATTGTGGAACAACAGGAGCGTTTATTGGGGTGCGGGGGTTGTCCTCATGCGCTATTGTTATGATAATCCTAAAATCCCACAGACTAATATATTCTGCACATATCTGAAAGTTCACAATAGGAGCTGTCCGTCTGCACACTTGTTAAAACACGGGTTCATCTGCTGGTGCGCTGGTATATCCCAGTTCACTGAAGCCGGTGCAACAGTTTACAGTCATTGTAAGCTTTGTCCATTGTCTTCCTCCTCCCCACGCTTCTGTTCGCTTCTACAGACAATGCACCCTCCTCTGCTGCCGGGGCTCCTGTGAGAAACAGCTGGCTCACAGTCATTCCTCAGCCCGCCCCGCGGAAAGAGCCGGGGCTGTCAGGGAGCAGAAACCGGAGAGGAGGAGGAGGAGGAGCAGGACGGAGGGAAAAAAGAAGGTGGAGATCCTGAGTCAGAGCAATGCAATTAGAGAGAGAAAAAGTGGAGAGACAGCGGAGTAGGGGTCTAAAGAGAGACATAGGGAAAACACCTATCTTAATACACAATAAACTGATCAATACCGTTGATTTATTGATTATGGTAATGTCAGACTGTGACCTGACTTGAGTAGAGCTGATTTTAATTTGAATAGAAGCCAGGGCTCTCTCTCGCCCTCTCATATCTTAGCTTGATCACGATAGGAAAGAACAAAGGTTAAGCCCAGTGTGTTACCAGGCGTTTATACAAGCCATAAAACTTCAGAGAGTTCCCTGCAGGCACATTAGCCTCTGCAGTAAATATTATGATACTGCTGCAGCATCATATGTGCTTTATGCTAGATGTCTGACCCACTGACCGTGTGCATAAAGTGATATGAAAAAGCTGGCTCTGTGATGGAAGAGGTGCTTGGCTCCATCGCAGTATCTGGAAATACTCCATTACAAGTTAATTACAGTGGACCTGTTCTGCTCATTTCCAGCTCTGTATTTTTCTTCTTTTTTTTTAATTCTACTCACAGTTCAAAATAATTCTTATTTATCTTCTAGCAGGCATCTTTATTTTGTCTGGATGCCTTTCGCACACAGAAAGTTTTAACTATTCTATGCAGCTGTCACAGATTTTTATATATCTGTTAGAAGTACGACACAACACAACATGCCAACTTTGAAGCAGCACAGCTCACAAGCTATGGGTTCTGCCATACAGTAGGCCTCCAGAAGTTGGCCAATGAGATGAAAGGAAGCTTAACATAAACAAGAATAAAACTGAGCTGGGAATTGGCAAAGCTAATCTAGAGGAGTCCCAAACTAAAAAGAAATAAATAAGATTCAATCCGTGAAGCATACATGTATGTTTCAGACTCTGGCTTGTCTGCTAAAGTCTTTGAAGGTTTTCATCTGAGCCCCATGTCCTCCTTGTGTTCTTTCGGACAGGCTCAATGAAACCAACCAACTATTGTCCAGTTAAAGTTCTAGCTCATCCCTCTTTGAGCAAACTGCCTTCTCTTATTATAAATCTCAGACAATCACTCCTAAACCTCTTGGAGCACATTTAAAAAAAAATAAAATAATAATAATAATAATACCAGCTTGTTGCTGCTAACGTGAAAGCTATTGCAAGCTTTAGATTAGCATCTAGTCATAGCTTGCTCACCACTCACCTGTCCTGAGGGGAATATTTATGTGCCTTGTAAAGTATTACTCACACAGCCCATGGGAGTGGCAACCAATAAAGTCTGATCTACTTCCTGCTGCATAATTAGATCTGTATCAGCATGCATTAAGGTGATACCGCCTTATAAACAACCCAAACTATTGCTGTCATTACTACTGCAGCTCTTTCCACTGTACACTACTGTCCAGGACCCTGACTGTGAACTCTGGTTTACCCTCACGCTCATTTTTCACCCTTAAGCCCCCTCTGGGACTAATGTTGCTTCTGTCTGGGGTAAAGGGAGCAGTATAAATAGCACCGTGTCCCCACTCAGGTTACCCTGTCACTGTCCAGGTCGAAATGCCAAAGCAACAAAGGGATCCACTGGCAGACGTGTGTCTCTAGACATATAGATCACAAAGCAGGACACTGAATACAGTACAGCATTTAAAGAAAATACTGGATGCACTGCTGAGAAGTAGCACTACAGTGTTTATGATTACACAGCAGTACAGAGGGAAGTTCACATCCTGTGAGTAATGATGAGTACTGCCCCTTTAAGTCATTCTCATTACACACACCACAGCACACTCTCTCTGACACTATGAATTTCCACGACTGAATTCAAACAGTCACAGTTTTACTTCCTTTAATGTGATTAAGAAGTAAATTGTGCAATATTAGAAGATGATATAAAGAAGGACAGAACACCAACAAGATCCTTTTGTGTGTGTTTGCATGTTATGATATTTCTGCCGAGCCCAAAGAAAATAAATTGAAATATTAAATAACAGTTTGGTGACTTTTTTCATTTTCATGGACTTTCCCTTTTTTCAGTCTTTTTTATTTATTATTTTTTATGTTGGGTTATTAATTGAAGTTAACAACAAAAGTTAGACTTAAGTAAGACTTTAAATTGTAAGATTAAGAAAATTTTAATGACAATCAGATGAACCCCTTTGAACAAGCTCTCTGCAAATACTCCCTTTGAACGGAGATACACCTCCAGCAGACCCGGGCTCAAGGAGAAGCAACTGTTGGGGGTGGGGGGGGGGTCAGCCCCAATTGGCCCAGATGGACTCAGTTGCAAAGTTGATTGAAAGTTGTAAACTTAGTACTTAATCAAAGTTAGCATGAGGTGGTCAGGGTGGATGGTGGGCGTAAAGTTCACACTTCACACCAGAGATACCCGTTTATGGGTTCAGGTGCTAAGGTGCTCAGAAAAGACTGTCTCCAGTCACTGTGGACTTCCTCAAGGCACATGGCTGACCCTCCCTGAGTCTGGTTCTACTGGAGGACTCATCCTTTTAGTACTGAGTTCTTCCTCCCCACTGGCACCAAGTGCTGCTGATAGGGAACTGTCTGATCACTGGGTTCAAATTTCAAAGGTTCTCTACCTTACAATAGAAAATCTTTGGATGGCTCATTGTGAGCTGGTGATAAACCTGAATTGAATTGAATAGAACCTTTTTGGATGCATCTGCCCCTTCATCTGATCCAGTCTACTGTTCATCAAAGCCTCATCAGAAATGGTCTCAGTGGAAGGGTGGCTGTCAAGAAGCCATTCTTGAGGAAGGGAAACGGGGAGAAAAGGAGAATATGTACCAAATTACTCAAGAACTGGACTGAAAATCAGCGGCAACAGGTCTGATGGAGTGATGAATCCAAATTGGAAGTTTCCAAAATAGTGAAGCAGTGTGGGATCATCTGACAGAGAACAGAGCAAACACTGGACTAAAGGGGAAAAGGGCCTGTATCCAGAAGGCTCCTGAACGCTCCAGAACAATCCATGGCAGATCTAAGTTTATGGATCTTCAACATATCCATAATGTTTCTGGAGAGAATACGGGAAGATCTGCTCTGTCACGGATGTTTAAATGGATATTATTTAACAGATGTTCATTCAGAGTTTGGATTTTTCAGGGTCCAATCGTGTCAGTTTACAGAGAAATCTCCAAAACGTATCCATCAAAGATCGGGTGTGCATTCCTCGGGATATTGTCCATATCTGTGACGGATACAGAGGAATCATACCTCGGATAGTACCGTATTTTAGGGCTTTTATTCCAGGTAAAAGGCAGCCAACATCCAAAGAAGAGCTCTGGGATTTCCTCCAAGGGGAACTTCTGAAGACTACTTGAAGAAATTACAAGAACGCTGCCTAAGAGAGTTCAGGCTGTGCTGAAGAATAAAGGTGGTCATACCAAATATTGACTTTTAAACTCATTAGAATTGTACAAAGTGTTTTTGCCTCATATACTGTATGTACTTTACATGTTTGTTTGTTTTTAATCATGTTTTGATAAATTTCTGCATCTGTTTTACATTTTCCCAGCAAAAATAAAGAACTGAGTAGTGGGTTAAGATTTTTACACAGTACCGTATAGCATCGCATTTGTCTTTCAGCTTTAACATGTTTTGCCCCAGTCAGTCTGAAGCAAACCCACATGGCTTATGCATTCAACTTTATTTTTGTCCTCTGATACAGGTGTCAAGTTTCTTTCAAAGATTGGCCACATTTTTTAATGTGTGCAACACACACCTTTTTCTCATAACTCCATAATCAATAAGGTCCTTTCAGTTACATTACAACTTTGTGCGGCAGACAGATGAGCTAGTTAAGGTGTCCAGTTAACCTTTGTCTTGATCTTCCATACTTTCCCACTAGATGCTGCTTTCCAGCAAAACAATCCTTCACCTTAAAAATGTCAGTCCCAGAGGGCAATATGAGAAAAGTTCTCCACAGAGTCCAATCTAAGATCCACTACAGCTGCAGCAGATTGAAAATGGATTAATCTCTCCAATTGGTTTCTTCCATATCTGCATGCCTGAGCACAGCAAAGCCCACTCTGTTAACTCATTAACCCAGGAACCTTAGGCTCCTCTTCGATCAGTAGTTGTTTAACACAGACTGTGCATTTTATCCAATAGGCTTGCTGGCAGAGAGCTATTGGATTGATCTTTGGCTTACAATTACTGGGATCATGCACATCAGCAGGTGGGAGAAACCACTCAGTTAAAGAGAAACCGTGGATCCATTACTGCAATGCACATTCTACACAGGGAAATATTGTGGGAGGTGCACTGGGACGGTGGCTGAGCTGGTTCCTACCTTGTGAAAGGCGAGTGGGCTGTTTGAGCTGGATCCCATCAACAGCACAGAGGTTCCCACATGGGTGCAGTGTAATAACCCCTGACCTGTTGTCTATGTAGCAGTGCTGAGCTGCCACTCCAGGACCCTGGATGTTGATGTCCATGGGTCCATGACCCAGAGTGGTCCGGCCTAAGTGAAGGAAGGAGTGTTAGACTTAAATCACATGCTGTGGCACGATAATAATGTGGTCCGACTCTAACATACAGCACACTGAACTGAGGTGGATAGGCAGTAAAAGAAGATCACAGGAAAATTGATCTGATATTATAAGAGTGAGAGAGCGTAACCACTCCTTTTGCACTAAAACGATTCTATCTGATTTTGATGCTAATGTGAGAAAAACAAAGACACATCATACTCTGGAAATGCAGTGTCAAGGTCCAATGAAATGTCACAGGGAAGTGCAACAAACCAACCCACATACATGCAGTTTGTTTGGAGATGACCTCCTGAGAGAGGAATCTGAAAAGGCACTGACAGGAAGGCCAGCAGACAGACAGGTGGACAGAAAGAAAGGGCAAGCTAAAGGCCAAGAAGTCACGAGACACAAGATGACGCCCATCAGCCGTTCGAAGAGACAGACAGAATAAACGAAGTGCTTTGTGGTCAATTGTAAAAGACTAAAATGTAAGGAGATGCTAAAAAACACTGGCTCATTTAATAACCCAAAGGTTAGGTTGGGGCTCTTGAGGTCACTGTATGGGTCAGCTTGACCCATAAACAGTATAAATGATAAACGTAGCTTCCAAGTCAGAAAAATGAAGCCAATGTGTGAGTGCCTTAAGCCTGAATTCCAATTGAAGACCACCAGATGGCCGTACCTGTGGTTGCCTTTGACCGTTTGACCTTTGCAAACACTTTTCTGCTAAGTTTATGGGCTCAGTCACTCAATTTGGATCATGCAGAATAGAAATTTAAGTCTGTTTTGTAAATTTTGGCCATACCCTGTTTGAAAAAGGAGGATTATCCGTGGCACGAAACGGCATGCTCATTGGCTAACAACTTGACAATCACAAGTCGTTATCCAGTGAGTGTGTGTGTGTGTGTGTGTGTGTGTGCATGTGCTTTTTTAAAACCAAGATGTAATGGTGATGGCAATGAACCAAATACTGTTGAGGTAACATAAACTTAAGATTCATGATAAAAATCTGATAATGTAATACAACATGATACCAATTTTATTGTCACAACTCTGTTGACCTGTTGGTTGTGTTCAGGTACCTGTTGTTCCCACTGTCAACTAATGTTAAAGGGCTGCTGTTAAAGCAGCACTCTCAGCCTCAGCCAGAGGAAGCAGGGTGATCGCTGTGCTCAGTCGTCCACTCCCCAAGCTGACCAGGTGGGGGCGCTCTGCCTGGAACTTTAGCCCCTTTCCGGTCTCGATCAGGTCCAGCGGTGTGCTCTGCAGGCGAAATCAGAGACTGAACAGTGTGTGATAAATTTTTGTACCTGTGAATAAACGTTTGTGATGTGGATTTAAAGCTGATTCCCTATCTTTTATCAGACACCTATTACATGCTGCATGTTCACTATCACAGGACAGGATTCTTATTGGCTGCTAGAGGCGTGATTAATTATGCAAAATCCTATTAGCATTCCATCTTTGAAGAGTTGGTATTTCTTCCTATTTTTCCTGTGCAACCTTGCAGCCGCTTCAAAGCATCACATCTTTGCAGACATCGCAGCACACTGTGTGTAATCTGATAGCGAGGACACTGTACACCTCTGAACCTGAGCAGGTCCCATCGTCCGTTTGCACAGCTAATGTATGTCTGGATGATACATGGCTTGTTGCGAGTGGGACCTAACAGGAGATCATTTCCTGTCCATTAGCTGAACTAATTGGTTTTGCATGACACACAAAAACATGGACAGGTAGCATTACTGGGGTCACAGAGGACAGATGACTCTGTGCACGCAGTGAACTTTTTATTGGTTTGCTAATGGATCAGAGCCACAGAGCAGTCTTCACTGAGGAGCAGGGTTGCTGCTGTGGCTGTTTACATGTTCCTCGCCTTCTGAGGGAGGTGTGCGCGTCGTCATCCCCCTCACGGCTCAGGCTGAAGCACCACCATGCACTCTCAGCTCAGTGAGGGGGAAGGGGTGTCACCATGGCAACAGCGCTCTGCAATTAAGAAACATGAAGCTCCTGGAGGGCGTTCGGCGAGCAAACTTGTGATGAGCACTTTTCAGCGCAGCGATGCCTGACTATAAAGCCTCTCCTGCTTTTAATCATGCTCTTATACTCAACTTACTCCCACCACAGTATTGAGGTCTGACTGAGATGCAATAACATTTTTTGGTTGTGCTTTACTTAAATGAGTCCCTACAGGACAAACTGGAGCTGTCAAATGGAACTCTCTGATTTGAGTTATTCTGACAGACATGCATGATGTAGAAGTTCCTGCTCTGGTTCCCACACTTTTCGACTTGTGACCCTTTGAATGGAAGAAATTCGCAACTCCTCAAAGACTGCTTTTGGCCTATGAGCAGACTGAGGTCACAAACAGCAGCAGTCAAAAGATTTAATGCTTTATTTCCTACTAGCTACATAATATTACATAATAAAGGCCTTTAAAGAACCTGTAAAAATCAAGAAAAATACACAAACATGTTAAAGGATGTGTGGCTTTTTCAAACTATGTTGGTCTTTCCATTGCAGTGTGATGATCAGTCTTGTTTGTAGTTTCTCCTTGGTAAATGTTATGTCTCATATGCTCCCTGACTGCTGTTGACGTCTCTCTGTCTTTGTTGTTACTTTCTCTTATTTTGGTAAATGTTTTCCTTGGACATGCATTGGTTCTTTTATTTCCTGCTCGTTACTGTTCCTGTGTTCGTTAGTTCATCCCAAACCCAATTACACCAATTTTTGGACAACATCTTATCTACTTACCTGCTCAAAGTCACCTGTACATGTACAGGGAGTAGTTATTAAGGAAATGGATGGGTGATTTTGGACATAGCTACTGCATCATATTTTAACAATTTAGCATATTAACTGGCATCTTTTCTAAATGTGTGTTGATGGACATCCAGAACACAGCTGTCCTTAGGCCTCGATAGACTCCACGACTCACCAAACGGTAATTTTGTTTCACATCACACTTCACAACATTTAGCACCTCTGGTTCTTCTGCATTGACAGTCAGTGTCTAACGTCTGTTTTTACAGAGCTCATACGGCTCTGCGCCAGTTCAAGTGTTAAATGGGTGTGGAGTCAGTCACTGGCATTGATTTGCATTTTTAAAAAAACTGCTGTGTTTGCATCTTTTTGTCCCACTTATGAAGCCTTGCGTTGTTTTATTTATTATTTAGGACGCGGCGGGTGACTCTGTGTCCTCTCGGCTGGTCAGCTAGCCGTGTGTGTCCTAATAGGATTATCTGATTGTGGTGGTCTGTTGGTGGAGTGGGGTCAATTCAAGAGGATTGCTGGGACAGAGGCCAGCTTGGTTGGATGGCACTGGGAGAGCTTATACTGGCAGCCATGGGATGAGAGGGGAGGTGCCTGCAAGCTTCATGCTGGCTTATCTGCTGTGCGCTGCTGCTCCCAAGTGGTGCGCTCAGCAACAGCTTGCTTTCTGTCTGCCTGCATGCACAGGAGAAACTGTAATGTAATCTAAGTAGCAAATATTGCACATCTACTTCATCTGCAAATTTAATGTATCTTTTGTACATTTTCACAGTTCAAGTCTGTACTGACAGACTTCCTGCACAGTATATCTTAATCTGTTCATAACCTTGTTTACTTCTCTACTTATCTTATTAACTACAGTGTCACTGTGTCACAGCAAATTCAATTACAAATAACAAAAATATGAAAAATAAAATAAGATTAATTATTGTTGGATGAAAACCTCATATAATCAGCCAGTTTATGCAACTTAAATAACAGAAAAGCAGATTAAAAAAAAAAATTTAAACAGTTTATATTTTACCATTAAAAACAACAGTTTCTGGGGGAATGTTGTTTTGTTTTTTTTATTTATTTATTTATTTATTTAACAGATTTTTGTCTGCAAATTTAAAGGGGTTGCATTGTGGAGATGTGGAGACCAATATGAATTTGCCTGTGGTAAAAATGAAATATCTTAAAGGATAATTCCACTATATTTCATGTTTTATTTCATTAATGTGTCCTCTGAAAGTGGCCCTAATGAGCAGTCAAGCTTGCACACAGAGTCTGCAAGCAGTCTCTCAGGCTGCTCTATGAAACATCAGTGCAGGCATGGAGTGTTTCTCAGACAGCTCAGAGGGAAAGCGCTGAAACAGAAAAAAGAAGCAGAAAACTTAAGGGGAAAAAGCTCAGAGATAGCTTTGTTTCCTGTTTTGACTTCTTCTTTTCCTATTCCAGTGATGAAGGAGTGATTTGCACTTGCCTCCTTTGTTGCAGAGAAGAGGAGTCACTCCTTGCCAATGTCAAGGAACAAGATGATGCCCTGTCAGCTTTTTTTAGCCTTTATTTAACAGGGAGTAAAACCTTTGAGTATAAGAAGCTAGTTTGCAAGGGTGGGTGCCATTAACCGAGTAGGACCCTCTCGCTGTGAAGAAGCGCCAACCATGGATCCACCATGCTGCTTGTGAATGTGTGAGGCTATTAACAGCTGTCATTTAATGAGTTCACAGCAAGCAAGGTATCCAATGTTCTCTTTAGATTTACTGAAACATGGTTCATCTCTTTGGAAGATATGCTGTGACAACTGTGTTCCATTATTGTAGCCAGTAATAATTTTCTTCTTCATTAAAATAACATTTCCAGTCAATTTTCTACTTTTGTTGCTTTAGATGAAATTCTTCCCCCTAAAATGAAGATAAATGGCTCTTAATGTTGACCTATTCTATTTTCCTTTTGTTCTGTCATATATATATATATATATATATATATATATATATATATATTCTACTCTTGAATCTTTATGATGCCATAGAGAGTGAATATCCCTAATATGATTTCATCAGTCTTCTCTTTACATGAAGCAGACAATGAGAGGAAAGCTGCTTTTTCAAATGTTTCAGAGGATCTAAAACATTGTGCTTTGGACAGACAGTGAACTCAGGGGCCCAGTTTGAGATAAATAAGGATTATTTTGAATGTGAATCACTCACTGCTAAGTTTAAGAATAGAAATATAAAGCTGAAAATGAATAACAATAGGTCCCCTTTAAATACCTCAGATGTCTACAGAGCCATCCCAGGTTTGCTGCAGGAGTCATTAAAGTTTAATCTCATCTCATTCCTTTCTTGCACTCTCTAACTGGCTACATGCACAGGAAAAGAAAAAAAAAAAACAGAACACACAAATCCCCCTCGCCTTAATGCCTGATAGGATTTTTAGAGCCAGCAGGTGGAAAATGCAGACATCTAATCTCAGGGTCTGTCTAATTACTACTTTACCCTTACTGACATATGTGCTGCCCGACCCAACCTGCTGCCTCTTCACTTAGTGACATTTCGGCCTTCAGCTCTGTATTTATAATCCACGGAGGCTTTCAGTGCCAGGACTCTGTCAGAGGGCCCAATGTGCTGACATTTCACATCAATGGATACAGTTGTCAGATGAAGAGAGCAGCCACTGTGTGCGTGAACTGGAAACATGTAAGAAAAATGCTACACTGATGACATATGACTGTGTTTTTCTGTGAGGGCTGCCAAGTTTGGAACAATGAAGTCCCAGGGCCAGATTCACAAAGATAGACTTTGACTATGGCTTAGATAAACCCAGTAGTCACACTGATGTCTTAATACATCTCTTGCATACGGTGCTTTTAACATGAACGGCCTTAAGAAGAACTAGAGCACAATTAATTCTGGGTAAATTGAGGCTTTTTTCAAGCGATCACATCCAGCCACTCACTTGTCTTTTTCCAGCAGAAAATGTTTCTCTAAAACATGAGAAGGACCACGGGACAAGCTTAAAAATATTAAAAAAATATAGTGCTGAGAATTTGCCTCCAGTGTTGGGTGTAATCACCTCACAATTACTAATCAAATAATTATGTTCTTACTTTTGCTACAAGTTAATCAATTACCTGTATGAGGGGTGGGTGGAAAAATGATCCAAATGTGCCTTTTTAATGCACACTTGTGCTGCAGTTGTTTAACTTTGGTTAATGTATGAGAAAGGACAGAAAGCTTCAGATTTAGATTTTTTAAAATTCATTGGATGAAAAGGACAAGAACGTGCTCAGTCAAAAACAACACTCCACCGCTGCAAACACAGCATGAAAGCTCGACAAGCGCCTGTGAAATGAACACGCTAACCTCTTTGAACACGCATTTCAAGCGGTGGCAGGAAAGTCTGGTAGCTCTGATCTTTACTCAGACTTCATTTTTGTTGCATTTTTGTCGATTTTTTTGTTTGTTTGTTTTTGTCAAATACCGATGGATACTTCTGTGTGTAGAGAGAGTTTACTCAAGGGAACAGCTTTTTTCATTGAAATGGAGCAAAACTGGCCGATACCACCCTACTCCACCAGAGATAAAGAGGTGCTTTCGTGGTTGCCGTGCTGGTGCAAAGGTGGAGATAGAAGCTCTTTCTGCCAGCAGTCATCATGGGAAATGTCATCTCTCTGCCCAACAATAGTGATGCGCTGAAGATATTGGTGAAGACTCAGTAAACATACCCTGAGTGCACTCTTATGTGTTTTACTAAAACATGGTTGAATCATAACATCTCAGTCTCTAATGTGGATCTACGTGATTTCACGCACAGAGATGCTAAAGCTGGTGTCAAGAAAAAAGGTGAAAAAGGTGAGCGTCTGGCTTTGTTTGTGAGCCGGACATGATGCAATCCTGCTCATATCACTGTCAAGGAGATGTGCTGTCCTGATACTGAATTATTGGCGGGTGGAATGCGACTGTGTTGTGTGCCAAAGGAATTCAGTCATATTACAACAATATTTGTGTACATTCCACCCAAGACATGAGCCAAAGTGAACACTTGACAATTTCAGGAGACTTCATGTTTCTCTCTCCTCCCACCTGACTGGAGGCCATCCTGAACAACTCTGATCACTCACTTTATAACATCTTTATGGAACAAAAAACATCTGTACTGGAAGACTCCCCTCTCTGTTGTAAAATGGAGAGATACAGAAAATCATATATAACCACAGCCATCAGGCTTTTCAGTTCTCATACAAATAGCAGATGAGCTATGTCAGGCATATGAATTCCCCTCTGGGATCAATAAAGTTCTTCTTCTTTTTCTTCCATACACAATCTATGATGGCAACACAAAGCTAGCAGAAAGAGATCTCTGGACCCACAGTGACTTAAAAGTGGGGTGCATGCCAGCAACACAGGCTTGATTTTCAGCAGGTGACAAAAGCTTCTACGCCACTGGTTCCCACATTAGAGGTGCTATCAACAAGACATTTTTTTTCATGTGAACTAAAGTAGCGCTTTTGGTATTGTTGGTGGAAGAAATCATGAGCTATGTTGTTTGTTGTTGGATACTACTGTTACAGTGGTAACATTGGAGCTCACGGTTAGTCTGGGGGTAAGGTGTCTAATCTTTCTTTTTATTAGTGTTTATTTATGTGAAACTGTCTAACTTGTATCAAACTAATCAATGAACAAAAATAAAGCTTTTCCTTCTTGAAGTACACACATACACACACACACACACACACACACACACACAGACACACTCACCTGTAAAACCTGGTGAGTTTGCCGTCCACACTCAGGCATGTTCCTGTTCAAGCGGTCCATGTCCACTGAGCTTTCCCCGGCTCCCTGAGACGCATGAAGATCCTGAGAGAGGAAATTACAACACAGAGAAAATGAGTAACAAATGTCATCATGAATGAGCTCATTTCTCGAAAGTGAAAAAAATAAAAGAAGAATAAAATTCTTTTGCATGTTCTCATTTTCCGGTCCAAATCTAAATAAAGTGTAAAAGCTTAAAAAAGTCCCAAACTCACACTTTTTTCACAATAGTTTAAGAAAGTCCAGGCATATGTATCGGGAATCCCCATCCCCGCTCTGCCCTCACACTAATGCGTCTATAGGTCTGATTCATACCGTCAGCACACACACAACAGATGGTAGACGGCGTTTCAAGTGAGAAACATATTTAAATCTCTTGGTAGTTGACACATTCATTGGAAATCCACCACCATGCTTTCATCATACTCATGTCATTTTTTTAGGTATTTCCATCATGATAACACAGAACAAATGTCTATAAAGAATCCTCCATGTCTATATTAGTATTTGCATTGAGAAGCATTAGTGTGTGGAAGGAAACACTTTTGCAGTCATTATATGAAATGTGAGAATCACAGAAATCCACACAGGAGAGGTTAGAAGACACATAATTATCCCAGTCTACACAGTGAACCCAGAGTTGTTTGCACGCCTAAAATGTTTTGTGGTGGGGATGAAAAATATGGTTCTGATGTGCTCTGCCTTCAGGATAACAAAGCACTGCTGCAATATCACCACGTTTGTTCTCCTGACAGACCCATGAAAGGATATTCAGCAGCGCTCCGCAGCCTCAAGCGAGCCTCGAACAGTAAATCACAAAACAGGCAGAAAATAAAAATAAATCTTTGAAAAATTCCACCAGCAAAGCGCTTTCCTGTAATAAAAACTCCCTTCTGAGCCTGAAGACCCCCCCCCTTTCTTTTTTGTGCAGTTTCTGAGATGAACAATTTTAAATGTTAACCTGTCAGTTGTTGTCTCTGATATGATAATTACCTTTCTCCAGTTGTCCAGCAAGTGCATCGCATCCATGGCATAAAGCTGCTCCAGACTGACTAAATCCTATCAGTCACTTGATTAAACAGGGCACCTCTGAGTCTGCACAGTAACTCAGTATTCAGCTTCTTTCAGACTGTCCGTGTCTTTTTGTCTTGATCGTGGTCTTTTGTTTAAAGCTACCGGTGCAGTACCCTTCATAAATCCCCATTCAGGAGGTCAGACCTGTTACTGCTTGCTCCACTAAACTAAGACCTGCATTCCTGACTGGCAGCACCAAAGTTGAAGATAGCAGGCAGATGTGTGTGTGTGTGTGTGTGTGTGTGTGTGTGTGTGTGTGCGCTCTGATCAAACGAGCAGAAGAAAACGAGTGAGTGAAGAGTGGAATGACTTGATAAAAATAATGTTTTGAACATGTTGAATCAGGAAGAGGGGAACTCTGTAATTATGCATGATGCAAATGCACCACAGCTCCTGACTGAACATGCATGAATAGAATGAATAAAGCATAAATACAGATTTGCAGTTGGGCCTTCACCGGGAAATATCCACAGTGAGTTTTCTACTTGAAAACATACAAGTTATGGCCTTTAAATTTTAGACATATTTGTATTATTTTGTGCTTCACATTAGACAACTTGCAAACTAAGTCCACCACAACACTGGTGTAGAGGCCTGTTGAGGAGGAGAATGAAGCCAGCTGTCACTGTGAGGAAAAATAACAACTCATTGCTGATTATGTGGAGGAGGAAATGTTACCAATATCAAGTCACTGTGCAATGAAGGCAAGAAAATACATTCAGAGGTAAATGTAAAGAAAGCCACATAACCATAACCAACATGTACAAGCCAACTGAACAAGTGTTTATATTCGGTGATGCAAAAGTACTATAATGACTTACTCCTCTCTCAACTCGTTAACGTAACAGATTACTTTTTAATGGTAGTAACTAGTAACTTTGAAAAGTAATATCCAAAGCTAGTGTTTAAAAAAAATGTATGGGTGATGTATGGGTGGGGTGTAATGGGGGGTGGGGTAGGCAGCATCAGTGCCAGAGATGCCAGCAGGATCAACAAGTTGATTAATAAGGCTGTCAGTGAGGTACATGATGTCACTGAACACATCATGGACAACCCATCTCACCCGCTCCACTCCACACTGCTGAGGCAGAAGAGCTCCTTCCCCCTCAGACGGATTCAGCCTCACTGCACATTTCAGGAAATCATTCCTACAACAATACCTAACTGAACCAAGTAAGGATAACACGT
>JAMQGT020011375.1:0-18964 GCA_024447675.2 Pterophyllum scalare | reverse complement strand
ATTGCTTTGTATATTTTCACCCTTTTAATGATGGTTGAAACATGAACAGGCAGACACTAAAGCATGTTCCAGCCAACTACAGAACTTTTAGAGAGAGGGAAAAACAGAAAAAGAAACATATAATTAGCTTATCAAATACCAGGGGAGCTGCACGAGCCAGATGGCAATGAAGTAACAGTGTCTGATGAGTTGGCGTGTTTGGCCAGAGCTTTTGGATGCAGAATGTTGCATGGTGTTGAATTAACAATGTTTGTTGAGCCCAGAGAGGCCTATTGTCAAAGAAAACCTTTGATTAAAAACACATGGGGGGTGTTTTCACTTATTGTGCCTGACTACATCTCCAGCCTGTCCCCATTGGTGTCACAATTCAAAGTCAGCATCCAGCCAAGCATGGTCCAAATGTCAGGAATTATTGTAACTTTGGTAGTTTGGGAGCTGACTTGCCTAACCTGGCATCCTAGCATGCATTGAGCCTAAAACAGTGGCAGCTGTAGACTGCTGTGACTTTTATTCTACAACTGTGGTATCGTGCCCCGCTACACTTTTTTTATTTTTTTTTATTTTTAAGAATTGCTTCAGATTTCCATGTGTTCATTTCATCCAACGTTGAGGCTTCAAAATGCAGACTCCAAAACTAATGGATGACATCACAGTGGCTAAATCCATCTTTCATATTGTCTGTAGTTTAATCGTTTTGCTGGTTTGCCAGCCTTGAAACACCATTTTCAAGTTGATCGTTGCACAGGAAAGAGTGTTGATTGAGCATCTGGTGACAGTGGGGAGGAAGAACTCCCTTCGCCCACTGGTGGAACCAGGACGGACGGCCTTCTGCTGTGACCAGTTGAGAGGTGACAGAAAAGAGGAGGCTTGAGACACCCTGAACCACATGGCAGAGTACAAACATGCATAAAAAGAACCAAAAAAAAAACCCTTATGTGCACAGTAATTCCAAACATACAATGCCCTGCCTTCAGTAAAACATTGTGTGCCCGGCTGAGAGGGACTTTACCTCAGATGCAATAACAGAAAGGTTCAACACACCTTCACTCATGCCCTGTGACACATGGATTGCTACCAGATCAATAGGAAGATGGCTCTCAACATAAATGAAGGCATTAGACCACTCACATTCTCTCTAAAGAGGCTTTATCAGATTGGTCCAAAGATTTAGTGCCTGTGTCTTTCTGCCCTCCAGATATGCCTCAGGAATTCCTCTGTTATTTGTTCTTATGCTTTATGATGCCTGCAGACATATTTTTCGAGGCAAGACGGGCAACACAGTCCATATGTTAGGCCCGCAGTGTGGAGACAAACAAATGTTTGATGTCAAAAAATAGTGGAAGTTTTCATCACTGTGCGTCTTGCCCCACTAGGCAGAGAAAAATCCTTGACTTACGCAATGTTTGTGTCAGAGAGGCTCACACTGCGAATCTGTGCTCCCGCATCCACCGGGAACAGCTGATCACAACTGCGTGCACTTTATCCTTGTGAGCTGCGCTTTTCTAAAGCTGTTCAGACATGGTCCAGTAAGTCCGCGATGACTCTCTAGTGGCGTTTGGATAGTCCAAAGTGGAATGTGTTTTTAAAAAACGAAAACCTTGATGACCTCAGAGATGCTGGATGACACTTTAAAGTGATACATCCATCCCTAACAGCAGTCTTGATTGGGGGAAAAGGGGGGGGGCAGCCTGTGAGCCGACTCCGTTAAAGCAAACATAAGGTGAAACAGTAGCTTTATCATGAAAAAGACTGAGCATTAATAAGGAAGACTAGACAGGAAAACTCCATTACAGCACGGCTCTCATTATGAAGACAGGCTCTAAGGTTCGATGTCCACGGTTTTAATGATGTTACCTTTGATCTTGAAATATGTCTTTAGCTCCTCTTTCCCTTCCTTTTAATGAGAACTCTGTTAAACACATTTATGTGTAGAACCCAGCGCTAACTCATGCCTCAAGACTCCATGTCGCATGTCACTTACCATTCAACTTGAGCCAGTAATGACTAGTTTTATATGATTCCCTGGTGTTTTTCAGGCAGTAAAAGATGGTAGGAAAAAAAAAAAAAGCCTGTCTGATGTCATACCTGTTGCTAACAGCAACCACACAGATATATTAAATAAGTGTCAACCAGAAACCCTGACATCTCCAGTCCTCTCAGTCTTTTTCTTAAAGCGATGAAGTCAGTGCGGCGGGTTGGTGGAGATGAAGTATTTTTCATAGGTGAAACAAACATGCAGTGGATTTCATCTACCCAACACATCATGTATTTTACACAGGGATGTCTGGTTCTTTCAATGAAATCATTCACCAAAAGCGCATTTGTATACAGTTCCGGTGTCCTGCAGTTACTGTATTACAGGTCATGTGTCTGTGGGGTGTGAAATGACAAATCTGAGACAAATTATTTAAATGTTTATCAGCTTGAAGGGGGGAAAGCAACTTCAGAGTTCTGAGTAGTAACACCTGACTGGATGCTGCAGTTCTTTTAAGATAGCTGAAATCCCAACTAGTAAATTGGAACACGACTTCAGGAGCGTGTAAACATTATTAGTACACAGTGCTGCATTTATCACTGCAGCTGCAGTGTAAGTTTTCATTTGTGATGCTCAAACATGTTAGTTATATTTCAGCTTCCAGTACCACTAGCTGTAATAGCTCCTAATTTGTCTTAAAATATGGCCATTTAATGATTACGATTTTTTTCCTCTTTTTCCCAGAAAGACAGATGAAAGAACTTCTTTCAGCAGTTGAATAATTAAATTTGTGGCAGATGGGGATTTATTTAGAGCCGTGATGTTTTAGTCAATCTGTCACTGTTCTTTTTAGCTCTGCTAAGGAATTAAAAATAACTCTACCATTAACTATTAAATGTTAGCTGCCATCGTTGTTTCCTGGTTGGTGTTCAGTGGGGAATTTTTGTTTTTGTTTTTTTTTGGGGGGGGGGATGGGTTTTTGTACTTCAAACATCTGCACTGCAGAAACTGTTGGTTAGAGAAGTAAAAACCAAAATTAGAGTTTTAGAAGCCGAAAGTTCTGTGAAGCATTTAAAAGTTCCACTGGGCTGAGAGGAGCTTTAATGTTCTGGAGAAGGCCATTTGGTGTAACGAGCCTTTATGTTTAACATGCACTCATCAGCCACTTTATTAGGTACACCTTTGTGTTTGACCTACTTTTGTCTTTAAACAGTGCTTGGTTGGTGCCACTAGCCAGAATCACTGAGGCAGGGTGGCTCCATGATTTCACATCTGTGATGCTAAATTCTGACCCCACCGTCTGAATGTTGCCGGAGAAATCGACACTCATCAGACCAGGCAGCGTTTGTCCAGTCTTCGATTTTCCAGTTATGGTGAGCCCACATGAAACACAACCTGTTTTTTTGTTCTTAGCTGACAGGAGTGACACACGGTGCGGTCTTCTGCTGCTGCAGCCCATCTCCTTCAGGGTTCAACATGTGCTGTGCATTCAGAGGTGCTCTTCTACATACCTCGGTTGTGAAGAGTGGTTATTTGAGTTGCTGTCGCCTGCCTATCAGCTCAAAGCAGTCTGGGCATTTACCTCTGACCTCTGGCATCAACAAAACACCAAGAGAAAAGCCGCTCACTGGATACTTTCTCTTTTTCAGACCGTTCTCTGTAAGCTGCGAAGATGGTTGTGTGGGGAAATCCCACTAGATCAGCAGCTTCTGAAATACTCAGACCAGCTCGACTGGCACCGAAGAACCATACTACCTTTCCTCCCTGTTCTGATGTTCCGTTCAAACTTCAGAGCGTGTGTTGCTTCCATGTGATTGGCTGATTAGATACTTGCGTTAACGTGTAGCTGTTGACCAGTGGGAATAAAACTATATAAATACAGTATGAGACTCATTTCTTATAATTATAGTCATATAAATGTATTTTTATTTAACTGCTGCACGTAGCTTATTTAACCTGTAAAACCTGTTTATATTTTTATGACTAGAAAAACCTGTTTTTATTCTGTATGATAAACTGGATAGCTGGGTCAAATTTAACAAGAGGATGGTGGAATATAGATTCTGCTTACCTGCACCCTAAAAAAGAAAAAAAAATCAATTATTAACCAGGAGCCAGGAGCCAAAACATCTTTTTATTTGCTACCAGCCAGTCTTGTGCTCCCCCAAACTGCCCCCTGGACATGTCATTATTTACCCAATTATAACAAGACTGCATTTTTTATCTTGCCATATCCAGCTTTGGAACCAAGCCCTTTTTAATGATGTATGACAGCGTGTCTGCTGCGTCTCCCCCTATGGTCTCTTGATTGGCAGACAAGCACTTGACACAGCACCAAGAAGGAAAAAAAACCAAACAAACTCCTGTTCATCTTTTCAGACGGTTTTTGTGTTTGTTTTGGTCTTGTACATGCACTTTATGTCCAGCACATGTAAGGCACGTGTGTGTGTCTGTGTGTGTTTAGGCTTCATATGTCCTGCCTTACACTGAGGAAAGGCTAAGATAACACACACACATATACACGTGCACACAGCGCTCTAGGTAAGGATATATATTTCAGATTTGGCCTTGATCTAGTCTAATAGTTAATCATGTTAGGCTTTACTTTGTTAAAGTCCCATTTCAGGCAAATATGCAAAATTAGATTTCTGGCATAATAACCCCTCTGGGAAGAATGGCTCTGCGATTTCCACTCTGGCCTTCTAAATTTGTGTGGGCTGACTTAATTGGGGCTAAGTCTTATCAAAACCTTGTAGTATTTTTCTAGCATAACTAGCGGTCGCTATGGCAACGTGCCAGTAGGTAACAGGGGTCTAAAACACAATTGGAGAAAAAAGAAAATATCTTTCAAGCTGGAGATTCGAGACCTACTTCTAAAATTGGCTAATGAGCATCCAATTTCTTTCTTGTTTGTTAACACATTTCTGAATTGTAGCTCACGACACAGCAGCAGAAATGCTTTAAAGCACATTTGCGTTCGTCTGTCACGCTCGTTTTTCTACAAGGTGAATCACAGTGAAATGTGCCTAAAATGTGCATCGGAGCATCTTGTTGAGGCATCAAGACCACTGTTTAAGCACACAACAATATCAATCAGTGTAAATGTAATAAAAACAGAATTAGATATGAACCGAGCGACTGCCTCTCCACTTGTTGCCGTTATCTGCTTAAAGCCGCAAACACACATTTGGAGAGAACTCTTCCATTAGTCTGCTGCAACTTCTTACAACTAAGCCCATCACATTCAATTCAAGCAAAACCCAACAGATAATTTCTAACTTCAACACACGTCGGAGGAATGCAATTTTCTCCAGGAGAACTTTATTGAGTCAGAAGTAAAGAAATATATTGGTTTTTGACTCAGAGGCTCAGACTTACCAAACATCACATTGCACTCTGTGGTTAGATCTTTCCACACATAACGGATCTGTGGGCAAACAACTTCACTGCAGAGCTTTAAAGGAATCTGAGCAATAACGCCACAAAGTTGTTCCTTTTGTATTCGTGCACGGCGCATTATCCCCAAGGTAAAATGTAACTTTTAATCATCACATGTAAAAGCTCCTCGGTTCAGTCCAGTGTTGGAATATTGAACGCGTTCGAGCATATTCTTCTTCTCCTGATCTCTGCTGCTTTCAGGCATTACTCCCACTGCTGTCAGGAAAACAACAAAGCACATTACAAAGAGATTTGTAACATTGTCAAAATAAGTACGAGTTTTGATAAGGGCTTGCTGTTATTACAAAATAATTTAAAGGTGGAAAAAAAAAAATCACAGCACATAGTTCTTCTTTTCAGTGTTATGCTTTCAGTCCGGCTCAAAAACAGGGACACTGTTGGAATGCCACTTTAATAATTAATGAAACACTTTCTAACTTGAGTTAAAAAATAAAAACCCTCCCCAGCACGCCAGAATATAATGCAACCATGAGATGTTTTGCTGGGAGAAGTGGCCACAAACAAGCTCTTACCTTTAAATCTTTATCACTCCTGGAATCGCTGACTTCACCTGTACACGTGCTCCATAACCACACCATCCCATGGCTACGCCATAGAAATATTTAAAAAGAAAATGTAATGAAGCTCAGTGTCTGTGGATCCCCAGTTTGATGCATCGGGTGTACATCATGTGGGAACGATAGATGGCAGCCTCTGGCTTCACTTTACAGCTCCCTCACACACACCACACACACACACACACACACACACACACACACACACACACACACAAGCCTGATGCTGAGCCTGACAGTATAATGCTCACTGAGCTTCTATTGATTTTGTGCATTAAACATTCATGCTTCAAATCAGCAGCAGAAAACGGGGCAAAGCGAGAAAGAGAATATTTGAAAAGGAATTTCAAAATGTAACCTTAAGAAAAAAAATCATAATAATCGGGATTCATCCAAAGCTGATTAACAGAAGTTATGATTCACCTGAAACTAGTGAGGCATGCTTATGTAGCACCTGTCGGCAGCAGGCGGATGAGTAATCACACAAGGTTAAATTCCATGAAACAAATAAAGCATTTTTCTTTTTTAAGGAATTAATTCTTAAATTGACTATATTTGGTCATGCTGCTTTAAACTCTGCAGCAGTGCTGATCTACCGCTACCCTGCACATTATTCATAATGACTTAACATGCACTGAAATAGAGCCTGGAGCTGCTGAAGTAGGGAAGGAGAGACAAAGAAGGAGGTAATGAAGGAGACTGAGAAAGACAGGAATGAGAAAGGCAATGACAGCAGGGAGACACAGCTGTGAGGTGGAAAGAGGAGAAGGAGCAGGAGAGTTGTAATGTAGGGGGGAAAATGGGAAAAGGAAGGATGTGCAGAACAACAGAGAAGAAGGAGGCTAAGCATTCAGGTGAGAGGTACAGGTAAAAGGGGGAATTAGGGTTCAGCAGCAGTACCGTGTTGGCAGTCCATTGGCAGCTACAGACTGCCCGCCTACCTGCAGCGAGTGTCTGTTGTCAAATGGGGGTAGTGTCAAAAATATGTACTGCAATCGGTCTGTGGGCTACTCTTGGCTGTGCTGTTGTTGGTCCATCAGTCAGCTGTGGAGAAGAGTGAAGTTAACATACAAAGAGCAACCAAGTATTAAAACCAATGAAGTGTCCACTGCATGTCTGTACTTTGCATGTTGTATTTTTTAATGCTTGATCTTTTTTATTCATGCTTCTTGCATTCCTCTTGAACTCCGCTGTCACTCCCTTCCCTTTTCCAGCACGCTCGTCAACCAGTCAGCATTCAACCAACACACAGCGTCATCCATGTCCAGCAACAGGGAACTGGGATTTTCGGAGAACTGTGTGGGAGCGTTTGTGCTAGTTGAAAACCCCTCTCTGTAGGCTCTCCGTAGTCCCTTATATTAAGCATGAGTAGGGGTTGGTGGATTGATCCATATATTGATATAACATTGATAACAACATTGGTGATGGTATTAGAGCAATACTAGCATCGCATAAAAACGCAGAGATGTCTACAAACGCCGCTCGTCTTTGCCCCTCCCCCTCCTACCTGCTCTGCTGTGTTTTGCTGTCCTGTGGTCGAATGACTCAGCTGCTCTGAGGAGAAACGTGTAGGCTGCAGTGAGTGAGAAACAGGAGCATCTTGTGGCGATATTTTACGACTGTAAATGGAAAATATTGCAAACAATGATGCGTGTAGGAAGGAGATTCTCTGCTATGGCAAAACCACCAATTTATATAAAGATGTGAAAAACCGGGAAGAAGAGAACACTGTTTCTGGAACGAGCAGCAAAAGAAAGTGAAGAGGACGGGGAATCCCCTCAGACAGACCCAGACCCCCAACACAGAGACAGAGCCCACTGGCAGAGCCCTTTCAGAGAGACAAAGAGTAACTAAATAACAATGGGAAGCAAAACTGAGCCATTTAGTGGTCATTAATTTTATTCAGATTAAGCACACTGACGACGTACTGCTCTCCGTTGCAAAAGCTGCCTTGAAAGTAAGATAGAAAGGTGCAGGTGAGCATGTGCGTCACAGAGACCAGAAGTGCAGCCAAAAAGGAAAGTGGAGTCCCTTTAAAAGAAATGTGGGGCAAGAAGAGAGAGAGAGGAAAACGGTAAGTGATGCAAAGAGGTGCAAAAAAAACCCAAAAAACTTCTGCACCTCTTTCTGTTTTGAAAATAAGAGTTGAGCACAGATAACAAGAATCACTATCATAGAATAGATGATGGGCCTAATGTGTAAAAACAATACGAAATTGTCGAGAAAGGAGTTACGGTGCAAAGACCACATGCAGGAGTGAGAGAATGAAAAAATGGAGGTAGAAAGAGAAAGGGGCGAGTAGGAGAGGAGAGCAGATGCCAGCTATAAAGTAATGCTCCACTAATCTGTGTCTGTCATGCTCCGCATATGAAACACCAAGTGATGACCGCTGTGATTCACTACTGCTGGCTACGAACCAGTCACGGTGTCTGTGTGTGTGTGTGTGTGTGTGTGTGTGTGTGTGTGTGTGTGTGTGTGTGTGTGTGTGTGCGCGCGCGCGTGTGTGCGTGCACAACTTTCCATTCAGTGTCGAGGTTTCCTTTTAACTGCAGATTTGCTCTGATGTGATTCATAACGACCTGCCTTCGGGGGGGTGGGGGGCACAAGGGACACACATGCACTCACACACTCCGAGTGTTTCGAGTTCACAAAACAAGATTACAGTTTTACATGAAATTTAAATTCTGCTTGAATCTGAGGGGGCAGCATCATGTGTCCACGCACATGGGGAAATAGAGCTGAGAAAAATCTGTCACAGGTGCGCTACATGTGTGTGTGTGACTTTGGCTTTGTATTTGGTGTGTTCAGTGTGTGTGTGTGTGTGGCCGTGACAAGGTTTAACACACTCACACACACACACACACACACACACACACACACAAAGGGATGGATGTGTGTATTGAGGAAGAAACACAGTGCTGTCATCACCCATCCACATCCACAGGAGTGGACCCTGAGCCACCCAGCCAAGTAGCCACTAATGGAGGTTTGATTGACAGGTAGCGACACACAGAGGCCATCCCTGTGACTCACTCTGTCAAAGCCCTGTGTGTTTATGTGTCTGAGTGTGTGTGTGTGTGTGTGTGTGTGTGTGTAGAGAGAGAGAGACCCTTAGCCTAATGCAGTCAGTTGCTGCAGGTACAGAAAACATGAGAAAATCACTGGACGAATGCAGGTTGTGCTCACACTACAGTCTGATGCACTTTTGTGTAAACGTACACAGATTTAAAGGAGCCATTTACATTTAAAAGGATGAATAAAATTATCAACAAAAATTAACTTTTAGATCTTATGTCTAAGGAATCATTCACAATTATCAACCTTTTTCCAAAACGTACAAACCGTACATCGGGGGGAGGGGGTTAAAAGCCAACTTATGCTTTATGAATAGTAAGAAAATATCAGTCAGAACTATGTACATTGAGCACTGCTGCCTGACCGCCAATGCCCAAGGCATGCACTCTCGTTCACTTGTACACCACTGCACCATTGCGAGTTCTGCAGCAATGGGGCCTCCAGTCTGGTGGATTAATGCAAAGGCCTCATTGAATTCTCTAAAACAGGCCATCATCGATTCACAAAAAGACTCTACTGATGATATTAGGCAGGAACAAGTGGTGAGTGCGGTGCAGCAGGTGTGGAAAGCAGCTAAAGCCGCCGGAGAACGGAAGCAGTGTTCCAAAAAGTCGAATCAAAAATGGAAACTGTACGCAGCAAACCACAGAAAACGATGATGGATTTTATTCAGAAGGTATATACATTAATTCTACATGTTCCTTGTATAATTTTATCTATGCTGGCCCGTATATTTGCGTGTAATCTGGTGACTGGTGGCCGGTACTGTTGCCAGCTTTTGTAGAAACTCGCTGTCTCAAAATTCACTAGAAGTCCCCAAAATCGACAAATCGAGGTCAGGGGTGGGTGGGTACTCTTTATTGAACTGTAATGTTATATTTGTGGCAATTTCTGCAGCCTTCTTGGCCAAATCTCTTGGGAAAAAAGACATTTTTAATGTCAATAATAGTTTTTACCCTCATTAATAAAGCATATATGAAAGTCCTTATACCTTGTGACAGGAGTGTTGTTTCTTCGCTCAAAATGAAGTGATATTCATGAGAGAAATGTTTTATAGGTTTCACAGATTTTAGGCCAGAAATGAATCTACAACAATTTAAATACAAGCAGTCTTTTTTTTTTTGGTAAATACCAGAAATCACTTTTTGGCAGACGATCACTTTTTGACACAACACCAGCATATCTCCAAAACTCTCCAAAAGTCACTGATGGCACTGGAAAAAGTCGCTAAATTTGTTGCTAGTCACTTTTTCCAGTGGAAGTTATGTAACATTTTCTTTCGTTCAGTTACATATGCTAAGAGATGTCTGGAAGAGGGATTTCATTGCTATGACTTCTGTGAACAAGAGAAATGTTGCTGGAATTATTGTAAACTGTGACACTCTGTGAGCTGTTGGTACTAAAACTGCAGCCAAGCCTCTTCTCCTGCATTATTAATAAATTCACAAAGTGGCCTAGCAATATAGGGTGATGTTTATGTAACACTCGCTTTCGTTCAGTTACGTATTGCTCACAGAAGACCAATACCAAACCTTGTGACTTCCCTGTTCCGATGATCCTTGTCACTGGTGAATGTGTGAATGTTAGAAAGTGCTTATTCATCGATAAAAGTGCTGGTAGCTGCTGCTAAAAATTGGGCTCTGTGCCACAAAGAAAGCTTATGTGGCTCAATATCAGTCTTCAGCACATTGTTTGGTTTCAGCTGTTCATAAGAGTTATTAGCAAGGACATGTGAAACAAATATCCATCCATCCATCCATCTTCTTCCACTAATCCAATTCAGGGTCGCAGGGGAGCTGAAGCCCATCTCAGCTGTCATATGGCAAAAGGCAGGGTTCAGTCGCAATCACAAGGAGAACTTCACAAGACAATATATACAAAAATAAATACAAAGCAAATACACAAAGTGTGACATTCATGTGCTTGATATTCACACTTTACACTTCTTTATGAACCCAAATTAAAACAAATAAGTTTTGTATATTTTTTCAAACAGTATTCAGCATTGTTTGTGACTTACCATCTTATTCATTCACTTTTATGAGGCTTTTGAATGTGCATAGCTTATGTGTCCAGTGCAATCTCAAATTGTTTGCTCAGCTTTAGGGTGCCATGAAAACAACGGCTCTCATAATAATTGCAGCAAAACCTTAAAGCTTTAAGTATGTCACAAACTGCATGTGTAAGCCTTTTCTACTGCTGTCTCATGGGTTTCCAAACACCAGACAACTGCTGCATCCAGCAATATGGTGATGGTTGTTATGTTGTTTTGGTACAGATTTCGTATTGCTCCTCCTCTAAGGCAGCGCACTCTCTGAGTATTGAATTATGAGGGGAGTATTATTGTAATTTGCATTCATTTGTTTGTGCAAGTGCAAAGTGCAGCTTTTGTTATTTGACCTGTTGAAGCCTATTTTAACATACTTGACATACTTTTGAGTCTAATGATGTTTTTTTTTATGTATGTGAATTCACTTTCTTCTTGGCTATACTTTCTTTAACGATATAACACATTTTGGGGTCAACTTGAAAGAAAAGCAAGTGAGGTCAGAGGTCAAATGTAACATATTTGGCTGTAAACTATAATGTGTTTAGAATCCCCACATAGTAGTATCATTTCCTAAATGTTGCCAATATAAACAAATGCAGCAGAACCTTAAAGATAAAAGACCTTTTATGAAAGTCTGACCTTGAAGAAGAGGTCAGAGGTCCAAAGTAACGTGATATTTAGAACCCCCATGCATCATTCCCTTTATGCCTAAATGCTGTCAATACAAACAACGACAGTAAGAAACAGTTTTAAATAGCTCTGTATAGCATTAATATCACTTTGACCTTCAGATCAATGTGTTGACCTTGAAGGAGAGGTCAAAGGGCAAAAGTGACACGGTAGTTTAAATCTTTATACGGCACTTTCTATATGTCGATGATACACAGCACATTTGTACAGAATCACAGCTTCTAAGTTTATAAGGTTTTTGTCACTTTTCGACCAGTAAATCATGAAGTTGACCTTGATGACCTCGGCGGATGTAAGGCGAGTTTTAACAGATTGTTAACATGACCCCACTCTGCACTCCTACAACGTTTCATTCAAAACTTTTCGAGCTGGTTCTGCTGGAGGTTTCTTCCTGTTAAAGGGAGTTTTTCCTTCCCACCGTCGCCAAGTGCTTGCTCATGGGGGTCGTTTTGACTGTTGGGTTTTCTCTGTGTTATTGTAGGGTCTTTGCCCACAATGCAAAGCAGGCCTTGAGGCGACTGTTTGTTGTGATTTGGCGCTATACAAATAAAATTGAATTGAATTGAATTGAATTTACAGACGGAATAATGACGCACATGCATCCACACACCAAAAAACAGGAGCCTCTCGGTGGGGGTAATAACAAACCGCTGGATTCAGAGTTATGATACATGGATTCAGGAAAAATTAAGCGTCTCAAATAGGTTATTGTGTTGTCCTGACAGAATCTACACCCGTTTACAATGGGCATCAGCAGATAATGAGAGCAAAGCGATGAAAATCCAGAAGTTGTAGTAATGTGGTTTGGCCGCCACACCGCAATCACTGCACAGCCCTAACACTGTTTGTGGGGACAAACCTACAAAGACTTGTCACCTCAGTCTGAATTTCCTCAGCTTACACCAAGTTCACGCTGAATCGTTCTGCTGTCAGTACGCTGTGTTCATGTGAGCCATTCGTGGCTGTGGAAGAGGGAAGCTTTTCGAGGGGGAATGTAGGAGCAACTAAGTGGCTGAACTCCAGTTTGCAGAATTAAAAACCAGTGAACCTTCTTTCAATGCAAACAGTTAAGAACTTTGCAATCAGATAGATAAAACTAGAAGTTAGATGCTAAGATTTTACTGTATTTCTTCTGCTGGAGAATGGCAGTGTTCCTTATGTGTGTCATCTTCACAAAGCTTACTGTGTCTTGCATGGAGCACTGAGATTCACCACAAAGCTTTACGAGCCTTCAGATCACCACTGCACGCTCGGTGCTCGGCTTTAATGGTCTGCTTTTGTCCTTCTGCAGACTCAGATTCGGCTCCCTCTGCTTGGAATCAGCTGCAAAATCAAGAACATCTCATGGAGTTGGTTTCAGTAAATTAATATAAGGTCATTTTTGTGACTTGGAGACAGTTGCTTCGGCCTGCAAATGATGTGCCTGAACATTGCTCCCCCTGTTAGGCGTGTGAACAGTATAATACTTTTGTTGTTCTGCCTGGTGGTTAGTAGGTTTACATGTTTAATGCTACATAATCTCTGCAGACAGGGACATAGTTTGCATAATTTCCCCCTGCGTGCCACTACAGTAGATGAAGCAATCTTATGATGTGGTTGAAGTGCAGACTTTGAGCTTTGGTTCAAGGAGGCGGAAAAAAAATTAGCTAGTGAGGAAACACAGCTGTTTTTATACACAAAGAAAACCCCTTTCCCAACATCCGGCTAAGGAAAGAACACTTTCCAGGTGGCATCAGGATCCAAATCCGCCAAAAGAGGGAAACTCTGCAAGCACAAAGGGGATTCACCACAAGGCGCAAACCAGCGGCTAGTCTCCTGAACATAAAGGCCAAATTAGATTCAGTGAAACTAAGATCTCAATGGAGGACAAAGGTATAGAGAAGGCTTGGAATGGCTCATGATCTCAAACATTTGTTTACGATTAGGGTTTGTCAAACTACATTTGACCCCAGGCACTGTGTATAAAAATGGCTCACCAGAAGTTACCAGAGTAATTTGGTTCAACACCTCGAATGAAGGAGGTATTTCAGCCACATCTCGACTGCTTGAATCTATGGTGGTGGTTTATGAAGCAAAAATTATGAAGCTTGTCACTGCCCAAATATTTCCAGACCTAACTGTATGTAAGGACTAGTTTGTGTGGAAGACTACATTTAATTTAGTGATGTGTAACTCTCCACTCCTGTAATAAATAAGCTTTTTTATTTATGAATTTATTACAGGGTCCTAGCCAGAAAATAATTTCAGCCTGGTGCGTGTGTGTTGCTGTTGCTGGTGGGGTGTTAGCATTAGCAAGCTAATGCTAATTAGCTTGTTAATGTTAAACGCTAAATGCCGTGCCCGCTTGCTAACTGCAGTGATGGTGAACTGTTGGATTGATAGAGCGATATAAACTAGAAGATTTACATTCAGCGTGTCCCAGAGCGTCATTTCCTCCCGCTAATGGGTTTGCAGGGATCACGAAAAAAGCGTACACAACAAAAACATTATAATCCAGGTGTTTTTTCGATCCGGTCACCTGCTAACAGCACTTCCTGTGTTAGAATATTTGTCAGCATGAACTATCAGGTTTTTAATGCATGGAATTAACTACGACAACAGTAAGTGACATCATTTTACTGGGAACTGTAGTTTTTTTCTCCAAGGCCTCTCACAGCTCCTGGGATTTTATGTTTAATATGAAGCCCGAAATAGTTCTTTGAGCTCCCTTATTTCCTCTTCCTCCCCTTTGGTTTCAGACTAGTCACCATTTTGCTTTCTGTAGCCCCGTGGTAGATTGCAAATAACACAATAACACAAATATTGCAGCGATCTAGAGAGAGATTGGTATAGGCAACAGGGCGGAGTGCATGTGGTGCGCGCCCTCTTGCTAATTGCAGTGATAGCAAAGAGTTCCGATAGCGAACCGGTGAAATTCTCAGCATGGGGCAAGACGACATCAGCATTTGCTACCTTTATTTAACCAGGAAGTCTCACTGAGGTCTCTTTTACAAGGGAGACCTAGCCAAGGTAGCAGCCCTGCAAACTCAAGACATCTCATCTCCGCTGAACCTATAGGATATTTTAACCAGTAAACAGCTGGTGGATCCAGCTCCTGGTTATATAAATGCATTCTTGCTGTCTGGTTTTCTGACTTCCACCAAAATTACACTCATTTGCATGTTTTCTGCGTTGATGAGTTCACCGTAATGCAGTAATTCATGAACAAGCAGAACCCCAATCTGTCATCTTGTAATGTTGATGCTAATGAGTTCAAGCTTTTAGCAATATTTCAAGCACATTTTTACTTGAATGGGTATTTACACTATGAACTTCAACAGTGTTGAACTTTCACAGACCCCACGTGCTGAAAAGTGAAATATAGTACTAGTATCTATTCACGCCGAGCTTTGTATTTAAAGCCTGTTGCACCATGAAAAAGAAGTTCTGTTGAGCGTTTAGAAGCAATACAGGTTAAAAATGTAGCTGGGAGAATTAAAAGGCTCTTTAATTTAAGTGTAGGTGGTCCATTGTCATCACTTCAGCATAGGGTCTTAAAGAGGTCAAATGTTTTCTGAAGTGCTCTCCAGTAAAATGCAGAAATATTTTCAGATGAAGAAGAAATTCCACATTCCTGTAACATGTCTTAAACCTGCTGACTTGAGAGCTTCATCTCCATTCTTTTTCTTTTTTCCTTGAGTGAATCTTTGAATACAGGAATGCTTTTATGCTGAAATGGAACATTATCTCAGCTCTCCTTTTTGACCAAGGTTATGGGGGAACAAAGCGCTCACTGGCTATATGGAGGTCGTTATTTGGGTTTCTTAATGGGGCAAAACAGAAATTGCTTCTTAGAGATCTTAACGATATTTGACTACCAATCGAGAGTTTTGAAGCAACTTTTTGTGACCTTTTTTTTAAATACAGTTGATCACTCGTCTTAAACGATGGCTGGGTCTTTTGATTTTTCAAGAAGATATTTCAGTCTGACCACATAAATCCTCTGCTATCCATTTCACCTGCAGAGATCTTTGTGTCAGTGTAGGTTCACAGTCATCCAGGTCATGATAGTCTCAAGAACTTGGGGGGGGGACTGGATGTTTCACCTCTCATCCAGGAAGCTTCTTCAGTTCTAAACAGCATGCACTACGTTGCTTATGGATGAAACGTCTTCAAAGAAACTGAAAGAAGTCCAGTCGCCTTTTATTTAATAAGCTCGTGAGACTGTGGAGTCCTTCAGGTCTCTGTTCTTGGCCCACTATTGTTCTCTACTTATACCAAAGGTCAAATGAATCAAATAAATCTCAGAAAGGTCTGTTTCTATGTGGGTGACTAAAGCCACGCATATGAAATGATTTTCTTTTTTTGCACATCACCTCACAGTTGGTTTGCTAGTGGATATCAGGGTTTGTAGGTGACCCACAAACGTGCCGTGTCATATGTCGGTCGGTGGTTTTCTTCACTCCTGTTGGTATTTGCTTCAGCTGCTTGCCTCAGAGTTGATATAAATTTAACCTGATACCCACTTTGCATCACCAGTGGTTGTTTCAGCTGTTGTTGCTATGGGTTGCTAAGCTGCAGCTTGTCCTCCTTTTTTTTTTTTTTTTTTTAAAAAAAAAAACCCAATGTAGCAATCTAGGTGTTCTCTTAAATAAGAAAGCTGACTTTGGCTGTCATGCACTGTATCACCAGTGCATCATATCCAAACTTCAACTTGTACATAATGTTTCCTTAACACTTAAGAAGTCCAGTAAAACAATCCACATAAGGGCCTCAGCTAAATATGCTTCATTACTTATATCCTGAATTGGATAAGCTGAGGAAGATGGATGGAAAATGGAAAAAATTTAGTTATTTAGGGTAATTTTATCTGAAAATGTAACATTATCATATAATGCTAATACAGTTTAGCCTGTAAATCCATCAGTCACTCTAAGTCTGTTTCAGCCTTTAGCCTTTTATGGGTAACATCGGTGTCTTCGCTGTAGTTCACCCTCGTGTTTGGTGCTGTGGGTTCACACAGCTGTGTGATGCGGCTGGAAACGACCTTAATCATTGGTAGAAATCAGAACAACAGCTAATTAGTTAATAAGTTGCCAATGTCAGGGACAGACTCTGTTAGGCTTTAGAAAGCCCTTTACAACATAAAAACAATAAATAGTTGTGTCTGTCTTTAGCCACCACATGGAAGTAGCATATTTAGTCTCTTTTTTTTTTTTTTTTGGTGAAAGGTTGAATGTTGACAACAAATTAACGAGAACCGTTACTGTATTTTACTTTTGAGCATTTTAAAAATCTGCCAATGACGTTTCAGTGGAATCATTGTAACACGAAACAAGATGATCATGACTGGCTTCACTGTGAAAATTGTAATTTTCACACAGACACCGAAACGTTTAAGAAGTCTCGCTGCTGCTCGTTCGCTCGGGCTGCTGCATGAATGAATCTTTGTTTGAATGGGGAAAACTGCTGGAGAGGGGCGGGGGGACGAGGGGAGGGGCGAACGCCACGGTGGGAAGTTGGAGAGGAAACGGAAATGAGGGTGAACAGAATAAGCATGAAGAGAGAACCCGGGGACAGACTCTAGTAAAAGCAGCAGATCCCTTTCATTACACACGTCTGTAACTCTTCGCCAGCGGATGTTTTCTTGCGGATTCGCAGCGTTTCCCCCCCTCAGGTGTTAAAAAGCCTCGAGCTGAACGCTGGTGTGCATGCAATACGCGGTTGCAATGTACGCTCGCTCAGTTGCGTCTTGCTTTTCTGCGCTGAGAAACGCCCAAAACGCACATAAAAGCTCCTGTGCTTGCAGGATCGTGGTGAAACACGGGGTTCTGCTTGGAAATCATATGAGATTGAAGGAGAATCATTTAGAAACATGTTTGGAAGCAGTTTGATTGAAGTTTGTGAAGTTATCCTTGAAATGGCCAAAATGAGCGTTTCTGAGCGAGAAACGCTCAAAACGCACATAAAAGCTCCTGTGCTTGCAGGATCGTGGTGAAACACGGGGTTCTGCTTGGAAATCATATGAGATTGAAGGAGAATCATTTAGAAACATGTTTGGAAGCAGTTTGATTGAAGTTTGTGAAGTTATCCTTGAAATGGCCAAAATGAGCGTTTCTGAGCGAGAAACGCTCAAAACGCACATAAAAGCTCCTGTGCTTGCAGGATCGTGGTGAAACACGGGGTTCTGCTTGGAAATCATATGAGATTGAAGGAGAATCATTTAGAAACATGTTTGGAAGCAGTTTGATTGAAGTTTGTGAAGTTATCCTTGAAATGGCCAAAATGAGCGTTTCTGAGCGAGAAACGCTCAAAACGCACATAAAAGCTCCTGTGCTTGCAGGATCGTGGTGAAACACGGGGTTCTGCTTGGAAATCATATGAGATTGAAGGAGAATCATTTAGAAACATGTTTGGAAGCAGTTTGATTGAAGTTTGTGAAGTTATCCTTGAAATGGCCAAAATGAGCGTTTCTGAGCGAGAAAAGCTCAAAACGCACATAAAAGCTCCTGTGCTTGCAGGATCGTGGTGAAACACGGGGTTCTGCTTGGAAATCATATGAGATTGAAGGAGAATGATTTAGAAACATGTTTGGAAGCAGTTTGATTGAAGTTTGTGAAGTTATCCTTGAAATGGCCAAAATGAGCGTTTCTGAGCGAGAAACGCTCAAAACGCACATAAAAGCTCCTGTGCTTGCAGGATCGTGGTGAAACACGGGGTTCTGCTTGGAAATCATATGAGATTGAAGGAGAATCATTTAGAAACATGTTTGGAAGCAGTTTGATTGAAGTTTGTGAAGTTATCCTTGAAATGGCCAAAATGAGCGTTTCTGAGCGAGAAACGCTCAAAACGCACATAAAAGCTCCTGTGCTTGCAGGATCGTGGTGAAACACGGGGTTCTGCTTGGAAATCATATGAGATTGAAGGAGAATCATTTAGAAACATGTTTGGAAGCAGTTTGATTGAAGTTTGTGAAGTTATCCTTGAAATGGCCAAAATGAGCGTTTCTGAGCGAGAAACGCTCAAAAACGCACATAAAAGCTCCTGTGCTTGCAGGATCGTGGTGAAACACGGGGTTCTGCTTGGAAATCATATGAGATTGAAGGAGAATCATTTAGAAACATGTTTGGAAGCAGTTTGATTGAAGTTTGTGAAGTTATCCTTGAAATGGCCAAAATAGCA
>JAMQGT020011374.1:0-31556 GCA_024447675.2 Pterophyllum scalare | reverse complement strand
TTGTTACATCTTACTAGTTACAGTTAGTATTGCTACAATCTTAACATTGATTTGATTAACAGTCATTTGGTGCTATATAAATAAAACTGAATCGATTGGCTCTGGAATTAATAATGTATCGATTTACAATGGCAGTCATAGCTCATTGTTTTCTCATATCTCAGTAATACAAACACATTACTGTCTCCTTTATGATGACAGCACAGGGCCCGAGTATATCAGCAGGAGATCAGTTTGTATCTGCAGACTCCTCGAAATGCACATCAAAATGAGGAACTGCAGGATCCCAAAGGTCAGCAGTTAGCTAATGATATGTGACACCACTGATGGGAAAACCTGTTTAATGTGCATAATGTCACTGTCTAAAACATGATGTATTATGCTGGAATATGTGTGCATCATGTTTTATGTAGACTTATGTAAGTCAGCCTGGAGAAACTGATGTTGTCTATAGCACAGCGTGGCTGACAGGGTCATTAATCACTAATAATGATATTTAGCAAAGCACTACTACCGCCAGAGTTAGAGCTTCCACCCTGAGTAGTTAAACGGCCGATGATTTTAATTTGTTTCGCTGATTTCATATCTTGTGCCATAACCCAAGGGCGCTGTTCAGGGTAATGGAGTTTTTCATCAGCGCCTCCCTGAGTCATGGCACTAAAGTCTCTGCTGAGATATGAATACTTTTTCGGGCATTTAACAAAACTGACAGTGGCCTCAGTCCTCTGCTACCATAATTAAAGTTGTGGAAACTATTTCTGTCTTATCACTAAAACTTAAATTTGATTAAAGATAAAATTAGGTTTATGTCACTCAGTCCTCAATCCAAGACCCGTTAAAACCCAGTAAGAACGGGCTCCTCAATCTCCAGTTTCTATGTCTAATAATCTGGGCAGTCCGAGTGCAGACAACTGAAGTACTCTGAACGATCAAGTTCAAGTCAAAGCGCCGCAGATGTAGCTCTCACATTCCAATAAAGAGACTGATTAAAGACTTTTCAAATGTTATTTCTGTTATTGTATTTTTAAAGAGACATCTGCCAAAACCCTGCAATGATCTCAGAACTTACATGAGTAAAAATGATTTTAGTGCACATAACGTAGATAACTTATGTTACTGACTTGTAGGCTGTGTATAAAAGCTGAGATGTCACCCAGCAGCAGCTTGACTGCTGGTTTCTGAAACCTCAAGCTGATCGTTTTTGTCCATCACCAATCAGATGACTCGAGTTGAGGTCATGTGATCATGAAACCGAGGAACATTGCACACTCGAGGCCTACCTGCCCTCTGCTTTATCATTAACTGTTTATGAGTATATAATTTAATGCCAATAACCATCTCAAATTTAGCATGTATATTTGAAAAAAGCACTAAAATTTTGCCCCGTGCTCATTTCTCATGCTTTTGACATCGTCCACCCAACAGCATGTTAACTCTGGCGCTTCTCAGGGTTTCATCTTAGGCCCCAACTGATTGTGTTTAGATGCTCAGACCTGGCCTCAGTAGATCTGTGTGCCTTATAATTAATACACAGAGCACAGATGCTGGCTAACCAGCATGTAATGTAATGGTCATGTAATGCAGTGCAAACTAAGCTACCTGAGAAGCAAGCAGTTGATTCTGTCTGTGTATGAATCTCAGGTGGGCACTTCTCTGATTATAAAAGTGTTTGCAGTTAAAAAAAAATGTTTATAGTATGATTTACATTTTTAAAAATAATTGATGTATTCCTGCCAAGTGACACGGGCGGATGGAATAGGCTCATCAGTTAGTGGTTAAAAATAGGAAACAATCATTAGACACACTATGACTCGTAAAATAGATGTTGAAGGGAGGCAGTTTCAACAGATTTGAGACACCGGGTAGAGTACGAGTTTTAAGAACTGCCCGTGTATCCATTTTCCACGAGACAGTTTATGGTTTTGAAGAGAGTCGTTTTGACATTTGGAGAGGTTTCAGATTGTAGATGAACTCGGCAATTACAGCACAATAGGCTGAGTTTGTTCCAGCTCAAATGAGAGTGATGGATGCTATAAAGGCAAGTTTTATTTCACTCTGGGTGGCATTCATAGATTGGTGTTACTCTGGATTGGGCTTGTTTAACAGTATCAAAGCATTTTTTTTTTAATCCCCAGGTTGAAATTCCATTTCCTCTGTCCCAGGTTTGTTAATTAGATGTGGAATGTAATGATTTGTAATTGAATATATTGTGTCATAATCAGTCATTCCCACACTGATAGTAAAATACCTGCTCTGTAAGGCCAGACCATCCTACCAATGTAGTAGTGTCAAAACTGGCCAAAATTAATGTTTGATTAGTTGTTTAAAAAAATAAACATTTTTTGCCACTCGTGTAGAGCTACTGGTGCTGCCTTTTTCCTCCACAATCGAATGTCTAATTTTTAAAAATATTTAAACAATCAAATGTAGAATACATCGTCCTATAATGCTGTTGTTGTTAACCGTGGAGCCACATTCTGATAAACTGGCTAACGGACTGACACAGTTGTATCCAGTTTGTCTGACTTTGGAAATGAATGTATCGCACCAGGGGCAGTGTGTTTGTCTGTGTGTGTTCAGAAGAGAATGAAACACAATAGCAGGATGTAGCCTGGATAAAACCTTCCGCTGCCGTCTGCTGAAGGCATCTCCTCCCCCTTCCCCACCCTCACCTATGCACACAAACACAACCATTTCTATCACGGTACCTAGAAATGTTTGTCCTGAAGAAAACACTCCTCTGATCCTCTGATCGTAAAATAAAAGAAGAACAATTCGTGTGGTAAGATTTCTCCCTCACAGATGTTGATATGTGTGTGCTGTAAGGAAAAGGGGAATATTCAGGCAGTTTTTTTTCATCCTCAATCCAAAACTATAATTCCGTCACTCTTCCGAGGCCACGGCCTGCCTGCCTAATAACATTTCTGAGGCTGCTCTGTGACCTAAAATATGAGGTCATATATGTGTGCAGCTGTGTTTTATCTGGGTTTTCATCTCGTCAGCAACAGTCCGATGTGTAATGGATGGAAACTGAGGGACAACGCTGCCTGTTTCTATGTACATAGTGTGTTAATGTATGACGCCTGTGTGTTGGTGTAGGTACCCCGTGTGGAGCTGACCCTCTCCGAGCTCCAGGAAATGGCCACAAGACAACAGCAACAAATAGAGGCTCAGCAACAGATGTTGCTCGCCAAGGTAAAACACACTCACACTGTACACACACACACACACACACACACACGCAGCTGCTGGATTGATTGCCTGTCAGTTAATTTAAGGTTATCTACATTAGAGTCCGTCTGAAAAGGTCAGCTTTGAGGCCCCTGGAGCCTTGGAGGAGTGTGCGCGCGGAAGGATCACAGCACATATATTTCCTTCGTACGTCTTTTTTCAGTGATCCAGGTCAGGGTTTGAGGAATGGCGTGAACGATTCAGTCCTTTCTGCCCATCATTAAGCTGCAGTTTTGTGGACTTCAGATGCTGTTCGCAGACTTAAACCCGGGAGACTCGGGTTGGGACATTGTCTGAGGCTGCACTTTCTTTTACTGTATGCACCACACGGGAGGTAGTCTGCTTCAGAAATGCTCCATGAGGTCTAGCCAAGGGAGCTGCCTGGGTGGAGCGCGCAGGAGGGAGGACACGTGACAACTGCTCATCGGACTAATACCAGCTATTCTCACATCAGCACAAATCAATGAGAAATCACACCCTTGGATGGCGCATTAAGGTTGTGCTCGGGAGTTTACAGGTTAACCCCTTAAGTCCTGGGCAAGGTGTCAAAATGCAGCTGTTTGCAAATTGTAGTTGCAGCTGCGGTCCTCACATCGATGTGCGCCTCCAGGCTCACCTCCACAGCACCTGCAAGCTAACAAGCTTTCTAAGATAGAGCACAACAAAAGAAGAAGCTGATATTGAAGGGAGTGGAATACGTCCTTACAGAGTATAAAGAAAGGTTTCTGTTTGCAGTGAACATAATTTTTGTCTTTTGGAAAGACTTCAGATAGGAGCTGAACTGTAAAATAGGAATGCAACTACAGCACAGCAGACTGAGGTTGTTCCAGCCCAATTCATAGTGTTGGAACTGTAAAGGCAAGTTTTATTTGTCTGCACAGTTCTGGCGACTGTGGAGGACATTTGAATACAGTGAACTCATTGTTCATGAAACCAGTTTGAGATGATTTGGGCTTTGGGACATGGTACGCCCTGCTGGAAACAGCAGATGGGTGCACTGTGACCACAGAGGGATGGACATGGTCAGCAGCAATACTCAGATAGGCTCTGGAATTTAACGATGCTCAGTTGGTGCTGAGGGGCCCAAAGTGCGCCAAGAAAATATCCCCCACACCATTATACCACCAGCGGCCTGAACCGTTAATACGAGGCAGGATGGATCTATGTGTTCATGCAGTTTTCACCAAATACTGACCCTACCGTCAGAATGTCGCAGCAGAAATCAAAACTCTTCAGACCAGGAAGCCTTTTTCCAATCTTCAGTTGTCCAATTTTGGTGAGCCCGTGCGAACTGTAACCTGTTCTTAACTGACAGGAGTAGCTCAGTGTGGTCTTCTGCTGCTGTAGCCCATCTGCTTTAAGGTTTGATACGTTGTGCATTTAGAGGTGCTCTTCTGCATACCTCGGTTGTAACGAGTGGTTATTTGACTTACTGTTACTGTAGTCCTGGCCATTCTCCTCTGACCTCTGATATCAATGAGGCATTTTCCTCCCAGAGAACAGCTGCTCACTGGCTATTTTCGTCTTTTTTCTGGCCCGGTCTCAAACCCTGCTCGTGGGTCTCTGTTTTGCAATCCCAGCAGCCCGTCTGGCACCAACAACCATCAGCTGGGAGCTGGTTCCACAGAAGAGGGACCTGAGAGCTGAGCTTGGATTCGGGAGACAGACACCCTCTCTATTTTTAAGATCAGGCTTAAAATTTTCCTTTTTTGATCAAGCTTATAGTTAGGGCTGGGTCAGGTGACCCTGAACTACCCCTTAGTTATGTTGCTATAGGCCTAGGCTGCTGGGGGGGTTCCCATAATGCACTGTTTCTTTTCATTCATCTTATTTACTTTTTTATACTCCACTCTGTATTTAATCATTAGTTATTATTAATCTCTGTCTCTCTCCCCTCAGCCAACCGGTCATGGCAGATGACTGTCCCTCCCTGAGCCTGGTTCTGCCAGAGGTTTCTTCCTGTTAAAAGGGAGTTTTTCCTTCCCACTGTCGCCAAGTGCTTGCACATTTGACTGTTGGGTTTTCTCTGTGTTATTGTAGGGTCTTTACCCACAATATAAAGCGCCTTGAGGCGACTGTTTGTTGTGATTTGGCGCTATATAAATAAAATTGAATTGAATTGAATTGAAAAATTACAAATAAGAATGATGTAATTATCAGAGCTGAACCTGTTCTAAAAATTCTCAATCTGTAATTCTGCACAATCTGATGGAGTGGATGAGATTCTACATCCATTTTAGTCATAATAGCACTAGTGGCCTCTTCAATTAATGTACCATGCTTGGCAACCTTGTAATAATGGTGTCAAATAAATTTTTCACAACAACAAATCCTACCTGGACTCAGAACAGAGAGCTTTAGGGAGAAAAGAGTGAAGACATTATTTCATGTCTGATGTGGAGTGAATTGGACTGTTTTTTGTTCTCTCGTCTCTGCTGGTAATGTTTAGAAAGGTTCAGAGCTGCGGTGCATGTGATAAAATATCTAGAGACACAGATCACGGTCAGCGGTCCCCATCCCCACATTCAGGAAGTGACCTTCTGATTTAGCAGGAAATGAGGTCAGCAGGGAGCCGCAGCTGCTGGGAAGTTTACCCAGCATTGTACTCCAGGAAGGAGTCAGGAGGGCGAGTCACTGTGCATTCATTCGGTAAAGTTTATGATAAAATGCAGCCACAAACTTTTATTTGGCCATTTGCATTTTTTTAAGGCTGCTGTGGAAGTGATTTTTTTTTTTTTTGAATGTCAGTTTTATGCTGACGTTCAGCATTTTTTTTAAAGCAGTCATTTACCTTGCTTCTGGGATTCGACAGTGATTAAGTGTTTCCTTCCAGCACTCTCATGCATTTCCTTGCTGGTTGGAAAAATTTCCCGGCCACTGATGTACAAGCATTTTTTCTGTCTTCTCAACATCAATATAAGAAAACGTAGACTGACGACTTCCAGGAGTCCAAAAAGTCCAAAACATAAAAACTTTTGCTCCTGCGCTGTCCGTTTAATGAAACAGGCTCCTGTTATGTAATTCGTTATTAGGGCGGCTTCTTGCCAACATGTCCTCTTCCTCCTCCCCTCTGTCTGTGTGTGTGTGTGTGTGAGAGAACAGGTCCGCTTTAATACGTGCCTGCAAAATACAGACTGAGTGGTGTGAATCACTTCAGTCAGCATCGCACATGGCAGGCCTTTCATCTGTTCGCTGCAGTTTATTGTGTGTGTCAGATACAAAGACGCACACGAGCTTAAATGAAAATCAATAGCGGCTGATGGGTTTTCAGAGTTGGACCTGATGGTGGGGCTGAAAATAAACTGCACGCACGGCAGTTGTATTATAAAGCCAGACGATTAAGTGTTGCTGCCCTCGCTATTCAGCACTGAAAATGAATTATTCATGTTTTATGAATGTCTAACACCAGCTGACTGTGAGGTCTAAGATATCGGCATCAAACATGTGGACCAGGGGCCAGAACCGGCCCGCCACAGGGTCCAGTTTGGCCCGCTAGATTGTTTTGCAAAGTGTGGAAATTGCACCGAAGTCATTAAGCACAGCAATTCTTTCCTAACATGAAATGATGTTCCTGGTAAAGGGGTGTCAGCCTTCCAAAGGAACTTTGTATAGGAGTCTCTTTCATCTGTCATAGGGTGAGATATAGGGTACACCCTGGAAGGTCAACCTTCCATCACATAGGGAATAATGTATGAAATATAAATCAATTGATGACTACTGAAAAGTAATTATTGGTGCATTAACTGAATGTGATTACATTCTGTTTAACATTTATATGAGTTTACGTACATTTAAGGGCATTTTGTACACTAATGAATGCTGATGGTCAGATTTCAGTGGCAGTGCTGAAAGTGTAACCGAGGTCTGATTGGATCGTTGACGTAAAGGAAGAAGTGCTGGCGTTTCTCCTGTGCTCACGTAGGATCCTCATCAGTCACATTAGTGAGCAGGTTTACAGAAACAGGCTTTCAGGTCCTCTAAGTGAAAAAGGCCTCAGCCATTTTGGCTGGTGTACTGTGCAATCTCGCATCATGGAAAATGCTGTGTGAATTTAAATAAATGAAAGTCTGAAAATGACAGTGTACCTTTATTTCCTGCAGGAGCAAAGGCTGAGGTATCTTCAGCAGGGAGGCAGATCCAACCAGGCACAGTCACAGGTGCGACCCACACCTCTGTTTGTCTTCTCTGAGTCTAACATGAGGGCGAGCTATTTAAAGTTAAATCTCCATGTGTCACTCACATCCAATAATGTGAGTCATCACTTGTATACAATAATGTGAGTGCAGTCTAACCCTGAAGCCAGTGTGATGAAGATTTCGTGGTTAAAAACTCCTGGATATGAGCATTACTACAATAACCACAGCCTGCTATTGTGACATGACACATGCAGCCAGTCCTTCGGAGAATGCACAGTATCTGCACTGCCCAAACACACTTCATGTTTAAAAAGAGGAAGCCTTTATAAACAGGCTCTTCCCTGCATGCATGAGGCTTTTTCTATCACATAAATCACAAAAGAGGCAGTTTACATGCTTAAGCTGCCTGTCTGTAAGAGGACTAAATGTTAACAGGCACTGAAGCTGTGCTTGTTGCTTACTGCTGTTTGCAAAAGTCTTTCCCAAGTAGAGCAAATACCTGCAGTTTCACAGAGTTACCTGCAGAATCCGTATGTGCATCTCCAACGTGAGCGAGTTGCAGGCATTTGTATTTTTCTACACCCTGGACAGGTGAGCTGTAACACAAAGAGGTTGCAGTTTACCGTTACACTTGTCTGAAGTAGGGCACCTGAGTGGCTGGAGCAGGTGGTCACAACTGCCACCACCTGAGTGAACGGGTATTTTTAACACTTCATATGCTGACTTAATAAAAACAAAGTCTCTCTGTTTCAGTCTGAAGCTGAGAAGCTGCAGCGGCTCAAAGAGCGTGTGGAGACTCAGGAAGCAAAGCTGAAGAAGATCCGAGCCATGAGAGGACAAGTTGACTACAGCAAACTGATCAACGGAAACCTCTGTAAGCCTAACCGCTCTGCAGAGGTGCTGACTGTGGATTACAGGCCCTGAAGTTTATGACTGCATATTAAAATGCTATGAATTTATCCTAAAATAGTTTTCCACTCTGCTACAGCATGAGGGACTTTTTTTAAACTGTTAGACTTGGTGATCTGTGTTTTTCTGTTTGTATGTATTTCTGCAGATTCTGAGCACTAAAATATTAATAACTATAGAGAATAGCTGAGGTGTCAGTCTGACCTCTCTCGGTTTCTTGTGCCCAGCTGCAGAGATTGACCATGTGAGCAGCCTGTTCAGGAGAAGCAGGCGGAGCTGCAGTCTGCAGTGATCAGAGTCGACCAGGTGCCAAAGTTCTACCAAAATTCATTTGGCTTATAAAAACTTTGCAGCAGGTGAGTTTTGGCTAAGATGTGCATTTATTTTTTAAATTTTGATCTTACCAGTTGACTCAGCAGTTGGAGGATTTGGAGAGGACGCCTGCAGCTGCATTCTGGTGCACCAGGTCAGGGGCGCTCACGGGGTCCCAGGGTGCAACCACTGGCCATAAAGGGTCACCCCTTTCAGGCCCTGCTGCTCTGGAGCTGAGGAAACTCTACCAGGAGCTGCAGGTAAATTATGCCCCAGGCAGAAACTTGGCCTTTGATGCTCTTGGTGTTATAAATCATAAGAATGAGTTAATTTTTTTTTTTCAGGCTCGTAACCGTCATAATCTGGAGCAGAGCAGCAAGCTGGCCCAAAACAAGGAGCTGCTGAACAAGAGGAACGCCCAGGTGACTGTGATGGATCAACGTATCGGCGACCTGAGAGAACGCCTGCATAAGAAGAGAGCAGAAGTACAGCATTTTGCTTCTTCTTAGTTGTTTTCCTGGTCAGATAATGTGGGTCTCATTCTGTGTGTCTGCGCGTCCCCTTTAGCTGAGTCGTCATGAATGGAGGCAGCCTGTCCTCCCCTCAAACATCTTCCCACCCCGGTGGTGGAGTTTCAGGGCGAGTGGCAGCCGTCTGTCCCTACATCCAGGTTCCAGTCGAGGGGAGACAGGAGCCGGGGTACCCTCTGCCGCCTGACCCACCACCCAAACCCACGCCTCTCAGCCACATTCGCTCCCTCTCAGGTTGGTGAAGTTTGTTCCCTCTTGTTTTTAACCATTTTAAGTGTCTGCGCTTCATCATCCTTGGTTACTTTGTGTTTATTGCTGTCTGGGCTCTAACTCGCTGTCCTTTCTCTCTCCTGTCCCATTTTCTCCTCCTCCCCCTCCCCATTGGTGTGGATGTTCGCTCCCATGTTCACCGGGTTACCGTGGTGATTTTGTGTGACGTGTTGTGGTGCCGGTGGTGCTTCTTGCTGTCGTGTTTGTCGTTATGATGTCATCTCGATGATGTTCGTGTCTGTGCTGTTGTTTGCTGGTCGTTACTGTCTCATGGTTGGTGTTGTCTGATGCGGTGGGCGTGGCCACGCAGAGGAGGAGAGGAGTGCCATCAGGAAGCCTTCCAGCCAATGGAAAGAGTCAGATTTAGACATCGTCCTGTCAGAGCCCACTGAGCGGTGGGAGGGGCCTCTGTCCCCTCAGGGGGGCGACAGTAACAACAGTGAGTCCAGGAGAAACCACTAAACAACCTCACTCACCGCTAGCTTTACTGGTGATAGATTAGCAGCACCTGAGCCTTAACTCTTTGCTTTTACACAAAAAACAAGCAGCCGAAGCTCGGCTCATACAGCGTTAGCAGAGAGTCGTTTTGTTTACACCTTCTCATATACGAGGCACACAATATTCTTTAAAACACTGATAATCAGGTGGATAGTTTCACACATATTAAAGCTTAAATATGGGGGAAAGCACATCGTCCTCCAACTTCAGTGTGATATTCCCCAGGTATGACACCATGGACCAAATACATTTCTTACATTAGGAATACTTTTTTTAAATATAAAGAACATGTGATGGTGTTCTCTCTCCTTCTCCCAATATGAATTTTTGAAATACTCGTATTCATACACAGCAGTCAAAGATAGTTTTGGAAGCAGAGCAGATTTATGCGTTCGTGTGCGTGTCATTGCAGCACATGTGTGATCCCAATAATGTAAAAATTAACATTTATATTTCATAGTTTTCACATGAAAAATGCATAAATAAGAGATTTTCATGGAGATGAATAAGTAATACAGGCTTAAAAGTTTAAATGTGTCAAAAAGATGTTTTCGTGAGCAGTTATCAGAGACTGTATATAAAAGATGGAAGCAACCATCGAGCTGTCACTCACTGGTTCGTAGATTCAGCATGGAAGCATTTAAGTCACTGCCATCTTGTTGTTGTGGCAACAAGTGGCAATTTTGCTTAGCAAGGTGCTGTATGGCAGATGGGCAGATAGACCCGTTAATTAGTCAGTTAGTCCTGCTCCAGGTTACAGTCGGAACAAACATGGCCCTAATGGGGCAAACTAAGCACAATTAAATTGTTTTTAAAAAATACACCTCCTTTATCGCCAGGAAGGGGCAAATTATATACAGACCTCAATCTTTCTATGTAGCTGGATCTAAACGTGTTTATTTGTATATTTTAAGATGGGAGCGTACGGGGACTGACTCACTCTTGGAGCCAGCCTCAAAGACCCAAAGACATTTTCTAAGTGAGTGCATTCAAACCAAGTATGCTCATGTTTATGCCGCTATGCAGACCAGATGGCGAAGAGCCAAAACATAATTGAATCAGCTGCACAAAATGACCCTAAAATGTAAAGGTCGTGCGTACAAGGGCACAGACGCGCCATCCAATAGCCAACAGCTGCTCGGGGTTAAGAAGCACAGCCTCAGAAAATAAACCACCGTCTGGCTTCACACTCATAGTTATTTATTCTTCCATGTCTTCCTACACAGTGTAGAAAAATAGAATGTAAACTGCTGATATCTAACTGGAAAATTATATATATAATTTTTTTTCTTTTACGCCGAAGTCCTGAATGAGCTTTGCTTCAACGCCCGATGTGCTCTTGAATGCCAAAGCAAAGGCCACGGTTCTATTAATGTCACTGCTTATGTAATGTGGATAATTCATAGGTGAAAATCAAATCAGCAGATCTACTGGTCAGGTGGCCACGACACATAAAAGAAAGAGAGCCTGATTTGTAGCTATGCAGTACAGACGAGTGTGATGAGTGTGTGTGGGAGTGCATGTCTGCCTTAGTCGGATAATCAGAGGTTTTAGGTGATGTCATCAAAGGTCAAAGAAAGGAATTGTTTATTTGTTGAAAATAAATTAAAACTGGTTTCATATTTGCTGCAAAGTGCTGACTGAGTGCATATTTCAGCTTAGTTTTGGATAAGCAATGGGGAGCCCGAGCGCTCAGTGTGTCATCACTGTCCTTTTATTAGATTTCAGATTCAATCTGTCAGTGCTGTGCAGCTGGAATATAATAATCTGGCTAATCTAATTTTAGTTATTACACTATTGTTTTGAATAAACTTGTATTCGGATCGGCATCAACATCGAAACCACGGCCGTGTGAAGGCCCCAGAAGCTCAGGCTTGTTGTGCGTCCAGCAGCTGCTCAGCTGGATTTGGTTCTGGTTCTGAATCATTTCATAAAGCCATTTGCTAGCTTGAAGCCTTATTTAATACAGAAGCATGTTTGTTTTGCAGAAAGTGAAATAAAATATAAATCAGGTTATGCTTCAGCGTGCGAGCCTTTTTATTTCATTACTGTACAGTTGTGTAGTTTCTCAGTCAAACCAACAGGCAGATGCATTTTTTAACCTTTGTTTAACCAGGAAGTGAAAGTCTTGAGATTAAAAATCTCTTTTGCGGGAAGTGTCTTTGCAGCACCCGTCCATATACTAGATACTTTGAACATACCACTCAGATCTGCACGTTACATCTGCAACCAGGAGCCTATTAACTGGTTTTCAATACTGATAATAAGTTGAGCAGCTGAGTGTTGTAACATCATATTTAATATAAATAAGAAAGGCTAACTAACTAAAGAGGCTCGAGCGGTGATGAGTTAGAAATGCGTAACCTGCGTGACCCCTCTGTCGTCAGGACGTACCGTGACTGCGCTGGTGCTGTAAACTGCCTTTCCTCTGCAACACTGAGTGACTGCTTCTAATCTGGGCTCTCAGGGGCAGAGGGCCAAGTTTCCACCTCTCACAGAACTGACTGCTTGTTTCCTGCCGTGACTGTCTTCTTCCCGAGGTCAGCAGGTTAAGGCAGCCGGCAGGTTTCACAGCACCGCTTACTGTGCCGGCTGCATGACTCCTGGGTTTAATAGTTAATCAGTATTAGGCTGATATGTGCCAGAGCAGTGACGTGTCTGGGTGAAATGGTTAGGTAACAGTTTGGAAACAGATGCAGGAGTTTAACATTATGTGGCCTTTTATTAAAATATACTGCAAGTGCATTCCCACTGATTTAGCCATTTTAGCACCGTGGCTTTGACGCCGGCCTGTCCGTCATTGCCTTGGATGATCACCTGACTTACTCACAGTTTCCTGTTAACTGTCTTCAAGGGTGCGGCCAAGTTGCCATGAAATTCCAAAGCATTGAGCTATGCTGCCGACCTCAGCTGTCACAGGGAACAGTGGATGAAGATTTAGCGGGTGGCCGGTGCTGTGACTGAGCCAGTCTGTTACGTAACAGCACCTCTGTGGAGACAGAGTTAAGCTGCACCTCCACCTCGTGCTGGTGGTGCTGAAAACTTGACCAAACTAGTTTAGCGCTGGGATTTGTTGTCATACTTTTAGTTCCCTTGTGTTGCTGTGCTGCAGCGTATCCTTCACTAAACACGTTTGCTGTAATCATCATCCGTGCAGAGTAGCTGTTAAACGATTCAGCGCTTGTCTTATTATATGACATGTGACATCACCGCGTACGTTAAAGCCACACACGTCAGGCCAAATTAAGAAAAACAAGATGACTCCGAGTCTGTTACAAAGTCTCCATAATTGTTGTGCTGACTGTGAGCTGGGATGAAGCGGGATCATCATGCACATGAGTGTTTCCCAACCTGCTCCTCCGGTACCTGCTTATATTTTTAATGATGCTACATATATTGGCAATTGATTCAGAATTAGCTACATATTTGAATATTTGAATATGATTCATTTATTCTTCTTGCTGACTGGTTAGATTTCTCTGACTTTTTGTTACCTGTTTTCCATGACTCAAAGCAGGCCTTTTTTAAATTCAATTATAATTTTTAATTATTAATTGATTGTTTACATGAAGCCTTTGAAAAACAGCAGATGTAGCCCCTGGGGGAATCAATGCATGGATTTATGTCGAACTACAGATGAACTACAGATATGTTGTGTGTATGTTGTTTCAGGAGTGCACTGTAAGTGGCATCTAATTTAAAATGTGCAGGCATATGTAAGATATAACTCATAAATCCCACTGCTCACTCACTCTGATCACTTTATTACCTACTTGAACATTTTCAGTACTTTTTCGTCCTTCGTTTCCTTTTGGATTTCATTGCTTCTTTCTCTCTTTAATTGCATTTCCTGTTTTAATCTTTTGGCCCTCCTCCCTCCTCCTCCCTCTCTGTTCAGCCAATGAAGCACCGTGGCCTACCATCACTAAGACTGTACCAAACTGGAGGACCAACAGTCCAGAGCAGGTGCCGTTTCTCATTTATAACAGCTATGCTCATGAATTCTGTAATCACAGTCAATTATTTAATGCACTGTAAGTGATATTGTAGAGGCCCTCTTGAGGTGATGGTGTGAACTGTTCATCTCAAAGTTGCCGGAGGAAATTCTTCATGGAGAGCAGTCATGATGGTTTTTGTGCAGCCGTAGTTCATTTCTGTGTCTCCCTCCCACCAGCTTCCCTCTGGTTATGGTACGTACCCCAGTGCCACCCACCAGGCAGCGGGGCATCACTGTGCCACAAGCTCCCTGCCCCGTTCTGCCCCCGGCACACTGGGTTGGCCTCGATCCAGTCCCGCCTCGTCCTCCCCTTCACTATCCTCCTCTTCACAGCAAATACAGCAGCGCATTTCTGTCCCTCCTAATTCAAGCCAAGGTAATAGAAATTTTAGTTTATTAAAATAAAAGCTTCTCTTCTTCTTCTTTCTGTCATCTTCATGGGGGAATTTCATTTTTCTGTTTCTGCTCTTAGGTTCTGCCACCACCTCCCAGCCCTCGCCACTGTCCCCACAAACGGAGCGAACAGATCCCCCTCCAGCAGTGGCCGTACGTCCCTATGTACCGGACCACCCCTCCAGGCCACAGTCCCCCAGAAAGGGCCCTGCTACTATGAACAGCAGCTCCATCTACAGCATGTACCTCCAACAGCCTCAGGCCAAAAACTATGGATCTCTGAGCAACAGGACTACTGTCAAAGCAGGTCTTTTAACAGCAAATCAAAAAATAATTTAAAAGTTTTACAGTGTTTGCAAGTGGACACAGATCATTACCTATCCTTTCTCCTGCTTCTCCACAGTCTACGGTAAACCCATCCTCCCCCTCCTCCTCCACTTCTCCATCCCCTGTCTCTTTCCTCCAGGGAGGAGGAGGAGGAGCAAAAGCAGCAGGAGAGGAAGCTGCAGATAAAGAAGGAGGAGAGAGCGTCAACGGGCAAATTCAGCCTCCACCCAGTGTGGACAACATCCCTCGTCCCCTTAGTCCCACTAAGCTCACCCCAGTCGGTAGGTGCAACCAATCACCAATCAATGTGACCTTTCTTGACTCAAGTGCTGCAGCTTCTTGTATGTGTTTAAGCACCTTCTGATATTGTGTTAAAATAAGAAGAATTATTTTGTTTTCAAAACACTGATTAAAAAAAAGAGGCCAAGCTGGAGGTGGGAGAGTTGAAGATGCTGAGATTTTCACTGAGATGTGCAGGATTAGACATGATTATTTCAGAGGGTCAGCTCAGGCTGAGACAAGGTCAGAGAGGCGAGGCTGCGATGGTTTGGATGTCTGCAGAAGAGGGATAGTGTGTATATTGGATAAAGGATGTAAAATATGGAGTGGCCAGGCAAGAGGAAAACAGGAATACCACAGAGAGGATCTATGCATGTAGTGAAGGAGGGCGTGCAGAGGGTGACGGAGCAGAGGGAAGGCTGTGGATAAGGTGAGATGGAGGCTGCAGTGACCCTCAAAGACAGCAGCTGAAAGAAGAGTTTAAGTTTTTCCCCTGTGTACCCTTCACTGACATTAAGTGTCCTTTTAGTAGTAGCTCATTCTACTGGATATATATTATATAAGAATATTACATATTAGATCTTTTTACACTTGTTACTGTGATGTGTTCGTCAGTTAAAGAGCACTTTATCCTGAAGAGTTTTGGGGACTAATTTGAGCAAAAAGATGCAAGAAACAATCCTGGAATCAGCAGCAGGAAAAAAATGTATTTTCCTATGAACAAATGACAAAGAAGAAAGAGGCCTTAATACTCGCCCTTTATGTGTAAAACTTCACAGCCCACTCTCAGCTCCGGTACCAGAGTGATGCAGACCTGGAGGTCCTCCGCCGACGCCTCAGCAATGCTCCGCGTCCCCTCAAGAAACGGAGCTCGATCACTGAACCTGAAGGCCCCCAAGGGCCAAACATCCAAAAACTGCTCTACCAGAGGTTGTAGCTACTCCGTGTTTCACTGCACCAGGAAAATAAACAATGATAATAAAAACTTTTAGGAATTTCAAACTGGAAAAAGGTGGAAATGTAAGGGAATTTTCTCCTTCTTTGTGCAGGTTCAACACATTAGCAGGAGGCATGGAGGGAAGCTCAGGTAAGACCCTGAAATAAGGTGGTCAGGTGATACCTGTGTGCCTCAAAATGCATAGATTTAAGTTTCACTTCTTTATTCCAGGCAACACTTTCTACCAACCAGACTGCCTTTTGGGAGACGTGGACAACATTCATTCAGCCAACGGAAACGTCGAACCTGGTGAGAAGCAGGTCAGCGCAGCAGCTGCGGAGGCTGAAGGCCAAAACCTGAATTCGGATTCCCGCCGCTCGTCCCCTCCTGCAGTCGCAGCAGAAACATGCAAAGAGACAACAGCAGCGGCAGAGACCGGCAACGTGTTGCCGTCGACCCAGCCGAGCCCAGCGCCGGCACCCGAGAGACCCGAGGACCAAAATAATAACAACCAGAGAGGATCCAGTCCTGCTCAGAACCCAGCAGGACACATCTCTCCTTCACCACCTCCTCCTGCCCCGCCCACTCTGCCTAAGGTGTGTATATAGAGTATAATTGCACATTATAGAGTATGCATTGGTACTAATCTAAACAACATAATAACTTTCCTTCTTCTCTCACCCCATCTGCTGCAGGTGAAGCGAACCAACCTGAAGAAGCCGTCCTCAGAGCGAACAGGCCACGGCCTGAGAGTCAAGTTCAACCCTCTGGCTCTCCTGCTGGATGCGTCATTAGAGGGAGAGTTTGATCTGGTGCAGAGAATCATATATGAGGTAAAACACAACATGATGTTGTGCAGTTATAGTACTCATATATAGTTGGTCTTTCCTTTTGCAAAGGTGAAGATTTAGTTGATTTCTGTAACTACAACAGCCACAGTTCCAAATTATTCCTAAACAGTGAAGTTAAAACAGGAAATCTGACTCCTAGATGTGGCATTAAGATTTGATGTTTCCTGCCCATGGATCCAAAATGTTAGTTTGATGATCTCAGAGCCACGCGGCTGTCTCTTTTAGCATGTGACGGGGTACTCCATGATGCTAGAAGATGCACAGATCATCACTAAATTTCTCCCGAATTGGTGGATAAAGGTGGTCTTTGTGTGGTCAGGCCTTCAAAAGCAGAAGCCTGCAGCCTGTGATCAGCTGATGAGGCAGGAGTAGACCACCATCAGTTAGGATTTGGGCCATCTGACACTCACTGTGGTGTCGATATTGAAATGTATCGGGCTGAGTACCAAGCCTTGAGGTACACTGTACGTTAAATTGTGTCGTCGAGCAAGATATGATCTGTATCTTGAGGATGTTATCGTGTTATCCAGCAGTAAAGGTGGAAAAATAGTGTTGCTGTCTAAACTCTGAACAAAGAGTCTCTGAAGTTTAACGTAGCCGTTTGTCATCTTTGTTGGGTTTTTTTTTTAGAAAGCAAAGTGAGTTTAAAGTCTAAAAAACACGTTTTTATGAGGGAAACTTCAGATTTAAGATGGCCTTTAAGTAGAGCTGAAAATCATCACACAGCCTCCGACGTGGTTACACTTGTAAAGATCACTTTTCTGTGTTGCATTTAAAAAAAAACAAAAAACATTGTGTTATGCAACTGTGTAATAATTTTACATGCCAGTAATTACACCCACATGCAAACTGCCTCGAAAGAACTGCCATTTACACGGCAGTTTTAAAGCTTTTTCCTGACAGCTCTTACCTTTAATCTGTGCCAGCAGTGACGAGGTCTCAGCAGGGAAGTTATTGTTGAGGACGCACTCTGAAGCAGCAGCGAAAACAAAGCCTTACATCTTTCACTGGAAAAAAAAGACTCCTTACTGGCTCAGCTGCAAACTGAAGCTGATATTCTCAAAGAAACAGTCAGATCACAACAAGCTCAGTTTGATAGCTTTACGCCCTGAAGCTGTGAGACTCAACAGCTTTCAAACTACGTTGAATCCTGAGTTTTGCACCGGAATTATTCTCAGCCCGCGGTGTCGGGCAGCCGATATCTTAATTCAGAATTCAGGAGTCTGATATTTGTACACATCTCTTTTCATTTCAGGTGGAGAACCCCAGCATGCCCAACGATGAGGGCATAACTCCCCTTCATAATGCTGTCTGCGCCGGTCATCATCATATTGTGAAGTTTCTGCTGGACTTTGGCGTTAACGTGAACGCGGCCGACAGTGACGGATGGTCAGTGCTTTCATTCAGACTTTGTGTTATGCTGTAACTCAGACTAATAACAGCAGTGGCTGCATGAAGGAGTTGGGGGAGTTTGAGTAATGAGCACACTTTGTGGCAGCGATGCCGGAGCTCAGCTCACAGGCAGCAGTGGTGAAGAGATTATATTAGCAGCATTGAAGGAGGAGATTACTATATGCAATTAGGCTCTGTATCCACAAGTTATTTGATTTAATCACTGATGCATCTGACTGCTTCGTGATCAGTTTAATTAATACCGTAGTATTTGTGAAGTGTGTTATTGGGACATCTTTTTCCTCTCTGGCAGTCATACCAAATGTGGTTACGTGAGTTAATGCGACTGGAAAACTGCGATGACGCTTTTCCTGACGGCTCCTCTCGCTCTCAGTGTCGTGATGTTTGGTGTAGCACTTTATTGTGATTACAGCAACATAAGCTAACATTAAATCTCTTTTGACTTTTCTCTGGCTTGTGCGCGCGCGTGTGTGTGTGTGTGTATATGAAATTAGGCCATAATTGATGTGTGTGTGCACTCTGCCATCTCTGACACTGTGCTGGAAGGTGACCACTGTAAATAAATAGGGTTTTATTTTGGTCTTATTGTTACTCATGATGTTACAAATTAACCAAATACAAATTCTTGGGTGTATTTAATTGTTACATTTTGTTCTACAGAGTTTGGGGAACACCCTTTAAGTCGAGCCTTAAACATATAAGAGGGATTTCCAGTCTCCTCCTCAGAGTGAATTGAGTAGAGACCAAGAATAAAACATGGAGTTGGAAATCAGCATGAAGGTCCCATTTAATGCTGTTGTCTTCTCAGGACTCCGCTGCACTGCGCAGCTTCATGTAACAGCGTCCACCTCTGTAAGATGCTGGTGGAGTCGGGGGCAGCCATTTTTGCCACAACGATCAGCGACGTCGAAACAGCTGCGGACAAATGCGAGGAAATGGAAGAGGGCTACACCCAGTGTTCTCAGTTCCTCTATGGTAGGAAGATACAGACGGACTCGTGCGAAATTCCATCTCTGCACAGGTAAACGTCTAAATTCATCATTCCGTCTCTCTCAGGTGTGCAGGAAAAGTTGGGTGTGATGAACAAAGGTTTGGTCTACGCTCTGTGGGACTACACTGCCCAGCAGTCTGACGAGCTCTCCTTCAGCGAGGGCGACGCCATCACCGTGCTGCGCCGCCACGACGACACGGAGACCGAGTGGTGGTGGGCGCGGCTGAACGACCGTGAGGGATACGTACCCAGAAATCTGCTGGGGGTGAGAGAACCGAAACGGTCACTCCAGTGGAAATGTTTACAGTGAGAAAGGCCGGTGTACACAAGCAATTACAAAACCTCAAGATAACAGGAGCAACAAAATCACTTAAAACCAAGTTTATAAAGATGGGTGTCAGTGATACTGTGAGCCTTTTCTCCTCAGGCAGGTAAATGGTATGGTTTAAGTCTTCAGCAGGGGGACTCACATGAGGATCTAAGTCTGCAAACTGGGTCATATGAGGTCAATGTTTGTGCAACATGCTCAGCAGCACGCTTTAAATGTGATCAGCTCCAAGACATGCAGGGAGCCAGTGGAGAGACGCCAGGATTGGGGATATGGGAAAGTAGGAAGTCAAGCTGCTGCTTTAAGAGCTAGTTGGAGGCAAGAACGGGACTTTTCATTTATGCCATAAAAAGGAGAGATGCAATAAAGTGCAACTTTTTTCCAAAGATTAGAGCTCAGTCAAATTCTGCCCTTAAGTTTCAGGCAGCTGGCTTCATGTTAGAGGCCAATGACACTTTGAAACGATAAGATTTCTGGTTTTAAGTTATTTAACTGAAGAACAGTTCGTCACACGGGAAGTATGCAAATGCAGGAAAGACCTTGTTCCCGCGCAGTGTCTCGCAGCCCCGTCATGATGTTCGGGCACCTTGAGAACACCGTTAACATGATGTAGTGACCTCACCTCCACCCTCACTCACTCTTACTAGCTCTCTGTGTCTGTCTTGCTCTCTCTCCAGCTGTATCCAAGGATCAAACCCAGACAACGCTCACTGGCATAAAGCCCAGATCAGGAGCCACGTGCACGCTCACAGAGGGGGCATGTATGTGGGGAAGAAGAAGAAGAGGAGGAGGAGGAGGAGGAGGAGGAGGAGCAGCATGAGGACGGGACAGAGATGGAGCCACTTCCTTCTGTTTGTGTAGATGCAACAGAGCCACGTCATGATAGATGCAGTGTGTATTTTCACCGAGATGCTGCAGAGCTAAAGCAAATTCATAAATCCACAAGCATTCAGCTGCATGAGAGATGCTGGAAGAAAAAAAAACAAACAAAAAATCACAGTATTAAAAACTGTTTAAGTGCAGCTTTTAAGCTCCACCCAGCTTAAAATATGAAACCACAAGTTTGGAGGTATAAAGCTTTATCTGACATTCTCCAGATATTCTTTAAATGTCACTTTATTTTTCTACTGTGTTAATTTAAAGGAGAACAAAAGCCCCAGATAGGTGTTTTTTAGTGCCAGCCTCATCAGCTGCATAGCAAAAGAATGTGCTCTTTCTCGGCTGCCTTGCAGTGCGAAGATTTTAATTGCAGTAAGTTCACAGGCAGAGAGTATGTGCGAGATGTGAAATGTGGAAGTGAAGCAGGGAAAGAGGAAAGCGAGGGGAGAGTGAGCAACATTAGCGGGAGTCAGGTTTCGGCAGAAAATGAATCAGAGGGAAAGAGTTGGAAGTGCAACCACAAAACTGTGACACGTGGAAGCTTGGATCTGCATCCACCCACGCATGGGGAAACAAAAAAAGGCTTGAATCAAGGGGCCGTTTCTGAGTTTACAATCTGATATTCAAGCATTTGTGAACCATTATGGGATAAATGCATGCTGCCATGTCTACATGTGTCCAACTGCCAGAAGGGCCGTTGAGGGGAAAGCAGGAGAAAGGGGGAAGAGAGGAAGGAAAATGAGAAGAGAGGGGCGCGAAAGCGAAGGATGGATGATACTTTTATTTAAAAACGCTGCTAGCTGTTGCCTATTTTTCACCAGACTAAAGACACTGGTCCTCATGTGAAAACTAACAATAACCCATCGACCAAAAGCTCACTTTTTATCATCTGTCAGTCTGCTGTTAAATACATCAAAGCTCCTGTGGCTGCAAACCCGGCTTCATTCTGGCCTGGAAAATAAAAACTGTGACCATGCTGAAAAAGGAGTAAAGAATTTAAAGTCACATATTTTACTGCTTTCATGGCCACAATCCCTGATTTGTATTGCTTTATTTGAAACAAAACATTGCTTTTTAGTATTATGTTCATCATCACTAGCACACGCTGCTCCTGTTTGTGTTCATGTGTCAGTACTGGTGCTGCTCACTGCTGCCACCTAGTGTACAGGAAGGTTTTGAGAGAAAATGAAGCCTCGTTTCCTTAAACACGTGCTGTGTAAAATATGAAGCAATAAGATGAGTGATGTTTGATGTGAGAGTGGGAAATTGTTCTGAGGAGTGCTTACCATTACTTTGTGTATATGCAAACTGTAACTATACAGCTTATGTACAATATTAATAAAGAAATTATAATCCCCACAATGAATAAAAACCTGACTCAGTATTTTTTTCCTGACAATGCACAGCTAGTTGTTAGACGCAGCACTGAAAATACACTCAGACACACTTGAACTCACACACTTCAAAGCCTTGGCAATAAACTGTGGACCTTCGAGGGGAGTTAAAGTTCAAAGGTCACTCCGGAGAGACAGCACAGGTGGAAAGTTCTTCTTCTTGATTAAAATCCTTACTCTCGACGCACTGTGAGTTTATGCAGCTTCACGCCTCCTTGGAGCTAAAAGCTAACACGGTAACTGAACTTCACAATTGCATACATATCTTTATTTGAAGTACAAATTTAAAATTGAAAGGACAAAATGGAAAAAAGCAGTCAGGAAAAATGACGTACGTTGGGCCTAAAGGTTTTCTTCATTTTTTATTGATATAGTGAATGAAAACCCAAAAGCAGATATCATGGTTATTTATTTATTTAATTAGAAATAGTGTGATTTAAATTTAGTTCAGTTTCAGGAAGTTTTCAGTTTAGTTTTTTTTTTTTTTTTTGTTAAAAACTGTTCAGTTCAATAAAGTTTCATTAGTGGGAGGATCAGTAAAGTCTATTTTAACTCAGTTTTTTTTCTACCCTCTTATATTTAACTATTTTTTTATATGTATAGTTTTGATTAAGTTGATTAAACCCAACATAACTTCGGTTCCAGCAGTGACGTTAGTTTCATTTAATACGCGTATCGTTTATTTTGAAGGAGTAACCGGAAGTGGCCATATTCCTATTGGATGCGTTTCCGCTAACATGTGCTACAGTGCTAGAAACATAAACAGCTGATCAGGTTGTGCTCAGGGGCTCCTTCATGAAGACATTTTAAGCGAACGTAAGTCACTAATTTATGCTTATGATGCGTCGTGACCTCCGGAAGGTTAACGCGGCCTTTATGACGCTTTGGGTTAGTTTATTGTTTGCTGTCCTGCTGCAGCAGAGAGGCGAGCAGATCAGATTCAGCGCTTCGCTTGTATTAAATCCATAAATGTAAATTTTCTAATGTAAAGCTTCTGATTTGCTTTCCAGAATGAAGGAAGCTGCATGTCAAAGCTATTCCATCAGCTAACAAACAAAAAAGCTATTAAAGTATAATTTTTTTAATAGTTTTGATTTGGTTTTGACCACTGACATTTTGTATTTTACATTGTATTTTAATAATAATAGTAATAATGTAATTGGGCAATAGAATATTACATTCGGAAATAAATATTAAAAAGAAAAGAAAAAAAAGCCTAATTAGCTGTAAGTATTATGTTGGTTTTATGGTCCATAAAAGCTATCCGGTATTTTTCAGTCAGGGGAAACACAGTTAATAATAAAGTTTTTTGGTATTCAATTAAGAATACCAAAAAACCTCTTCTTCCTATTATTATTATTATTAATACTGGAGGTACACCCGAGTCACGGCTCTATTTTAGGTTCTAATATTCCCACTGTTTTATATGATTCTTAGTGTTTGTATTTATAGTTTTTAATCATCCACTGTTTCAGTTTGATCCTTTTTTATTTCTTATGCCTCCCTGTTCAATCAAATTATTATTAATATTTATTATTGTAGTAGTAGTAATAGTAGTGGCAAAAACCAGGTGACAGGCTCTGTCTCTATTTTGTTTAACTATTGTTAATAATTTTCTTAGAGTCCAACCCAGGCAAAGGAGGGGCCACAAGCCAGTGTGCTGATAGGGCTGATCCCAAGCTCGGATAAATGGGAAGGGTTGTGTCAGGAAGGGCACCTGGCGTAAAGTCTTTGCCAAACCAAACATGTGGATAAAGGTGATGATAGTTACCATGAAGCCATACTATGACGTTATGGGAAAGCTAGGTTAACCCTTTATTCCCTAAGCCTTATATGTCCGCCTTGGACTTTTCTGCTTATTTGAACTATAAAAGGGCCTGAAAATGTCCTGTGAGTAAGTGCTTTTGCCCATTTTTCCAGAACACTTGGAACTTTCAATATCTGACAATTATTTACAGTTTACTGCATTTAAAAGAGTGGATCAACAGTTTTAAAAAGAGATAAGTGAGCAGCAGTATGCTCATGCTGAGAAAGAGCACTACAGATACTTTGAGAGTGTTGATGGAGAGTTATAGAGAAGGTCAGAAGGAGTTGCGCTGTATCTTTGTTTATCTTGAGAAAGCATATGATAGGATGCCAAGAGAGGAACTGTGGTACTGTATGAGCAAGTCGGGCGTGGCAGGGCATGAATGAGGACGGCGGTGACAGTGGTGAGGTATGTTGTAGGAGTGAGAGATGGGTTTAAGTGAGGGTGGGATTATATCAGAGGATCGGCTCTGAGCCCCTTCTTGTTTGCAGTGGTGATGGACAGGCTGGCAGATGAGGTCAGGCAGGAATATCTGTGGACTGTGACGTTTGCAGATGACATTGTGATCTGTTGTGAGAGCAGGGAGCGGGTGCACCTGCAGAGGTGGAGGTGTGCTCTGGAGAGAAAAGGAATGAAAGCCAGTAGAAGTGAGACCGAATACATGCGTGTGAATGAGAAAGAGACAGGTGTAACAGTAGAGGTAGTGAAGGTGGGTGAGCTTAAATACCTGGGATCAACCATCCCAAGTAACAGGCTGTGAAGAACAGAGAGCAGGCAGAGTGGAGTGGGTGGAGACGAGTGTCAGGGGTGATTTGTGACAGAAGTAAAGCAGCAAGAGTGAAGGAAGGTTTACAAGATGGCAGAGAGACCTGCTATGATGTTGGGTTTGTATAGGGATAGGGTGAGAGGGAGGCAGACGGTCCTCTGTGGTGAAGAGTCGTGTTGGGTCATGATTTTAGGGGTCCCCATGTTCCTTTTCGGCTGAAATGAAGTAGATTCAATCCTGTATGAAACTCTGTTAAAACCAAAATTCCCCAAAGAAAATCACTGGGATGAGCAGGCTGTTTATTAGACATATTGGTTACACAAAATACAGACAAAAACCAAAACACAAACAGTAACAGAACTAAGACTGGAACACACACACCCAACGAGGGAGAGAGAGAAAGAAGAAGAGAGAAGGAAAGAGAGGAACACAGAGAAAGATGCAGAGCCAGGAAGGGAAGAGGAAGAGCAGAATACGAGCAAAGTAAGAGAGAGACAAAGAGCGGGCGCATCATTTCACTGCCCACTTACCTTTGACCCCTCTCAAAGTCTCCTGAAACCTGATAGCTGACCAATCACCTCTGGGCTCTACTAACCAGCTCCTTTCACACAAGCTCAAAGGCACACCTCGCAGTTTACAACAGTTTTTGACAGCTGCGTGATGATGGATTTTTCCCATTAAAACCACTGCTATAAAAACGCTTTTGGACAGTTTTTTTTAATTAGACAGAATTTATACCCACACTAATTCATATTACACAAACACAGGTGGGTCTACAAAACTTCAGGGGCACATGGTCATAAAGCAACTCGAATCATATAAAGTGGATACAGTGTCATGTGAACCAAAAGGAGGCATTAGATAAAAGTGAGGTCCTAAACATAAAGAGCGGATATAACAATTTCAAATCTATCACTCTAATCTAGGCATACAGATTTAATCCAGTGCATTTGACTACTATAATAATAGCTGTAAATACCAATATCAGAGTAATAAAAAGTAATAAAAAATTCCCAACAGTCAAAATACCTGCTTCAGCCCTTTGTAAATGTTACTGTATTATGATTGAAGGCAGCACTCTCCATGTTTGGGATTTACAGTAATATTTTCATGTGCACTGGCACATCAGAGGGTATTGACAGATCAGGGTTCAAAGGAAGCCAAAGGAAATGATTTGTCAGATGGTTTCATCATAAGAGAAGCAGAAGAAAAATGTGGTAGAATCAATGGAAGGAAGGAAGAAAGGGAAAGATGGGAGTTTCATCAGAGTTCAGTGGAAAGTGGGAAAAACAAGAGATTAGAAAAATCAAGAAAGATACAAAACGCTGTTCAGATTAGATAAATGCAGTCCACCGACTGCCAGTAAACCTAATGGAAGAAGTAAATGTGTATAAAAGAAGAATCATTTTTCCACTGGATCACCTTTTAGTGCTACATTTCTCTGGGAAGGGACACCATGACGGAGCGTTTCCACCTGAACACGCCGCTGCTGGAGAGCGTCAGCATGTCCAAGCGGGTGGGAGCCGCCGTCTACCTAAAAATGGAGAACGCACAGCCCACTGGGTCCTTCAAAATCCGTGGCATCGGACACCTCTGCCAGCAGGTGAGAACTCTGACCCTTTACCCCTCCCACCCCTCAGATACTGTGTCAGACTGTGACTGTTTGACGTGTCGTTGCAGCTCGCCAGAAAGTCCAAAGGCTTGATCTGCTCTTCAGGTGACCTCTGTCCTGTTACACAACATGTTCTCGTTACACTGTGACATTAGTGTGTTCCTTTAGTGTTGAAGGTGGTGTTTGTTTCAGGCGGGAATGCTGGTTTGGCTGCAGCCTATGCAGCCAGAAAAATGGGTGTGCCAGCCACCATCATAGTTCCTTCGTCCACTCCTCAGCTGGTGGTCCAAAGGCTCCAGGATCAGGGTGTTGCTGTCAAGATTGTGGGCAAGGTGAAGCTTGCTAATATGGATATTTAAAATCTAGAATTTAGATCTTGTTTAATGACAACATGAGGTTTAGAAGAGACACTGTGGTATACTCTTATCTTTGCAGGTTTGGGATGATGCTAACGCAGAGGCTCTCAAACTGGCAGGAACTGAAGGGCTTACCTATGTTCCTCCGTTTGATCACCCATTGCTATGGTAGAAAACCTCCCAATTAAAGCACAGATCACTTTAAACTTCTGACTTTCAAACTGTATGTGTCCACACACTCACCCATACAGGGAAGGTCACGCCAGCATGGTTGTGGAGGTCGCCGCCTCGCTGGGTCCCAGTGTGAAGCCCGGAGCTGTGGTGGTGTCTGTGGGCGGAGGGGGCCTGCTGTGTGGGATCATCCAGGGCCTGAAGGATGTGGGCTGGATGGACGTGCCCATCATTGCCATGGAGACGGTGGGGGCGGACTGTTTCAATGCTGCGATTAAGGCGGGGAGGCTGGTCACTTTGGATGACATCACCAGGTTAGAATTTAAAGGAGGGTCAAAGTTCCGCGCAGCGAAGGTTTCTGAACGCACCTTCACCCGTACCTCCTTCCGCCTCCCCGCAGTGAGGCTCAGTGTCTCGGAGCAAAGACAGCCTGCAAGCAAGCCTTCGAGTACGGCCAGAGCAGCGAGCTGAGGATCATCTCCGAGGTAGTGACCGACCAGCAGGCTCTGCACGCGGTCCAGACGTTCCTGGGTGAGTGTGTTTGATTCCCTGAATCTGCCTTCAACCCTCAGGTGGGGTGTGTGTGGTGAGTTAGTCTCATCAAACACTATCAGTTCAGTGTTGGAATAATGCCGTCAAAATGGGCGTGTTAGACTTTCATTTCTGTCTCGTGCATTTTAATGCTTCCAGTTTATCCTGTTACTGCGATCATAAGGAATATAAATAAGGTTTCAGCTGAAAATTAGAATGAATCTTTGCTCAGTGTGAGACTTCCTGTACATGAATGCTTTCATAACCTTCATGCAGCGTTTGTCTTCAGTTTGAGCTGCTGCACAAGCACACAGGCCTCTGTTCGCTATTTCCTTCCTCTTGTGGGATCCTTTCCGTTGATGATGAGGGCAGTGCAAGTTAAAGTATTACCGACAGAGCTACAGTCACTTATTAGTAGATTAATTCAAGTACTATACTTGTTGGTACTTATTATTAACTTAAACTCAACATTAGCTGTAATTATTTTATATAATTTAACTAAAGATATACTAATTTTATAAAACACAGCACACTGTGGAATATTCCTTTTTCTTTCTAAACTTAAATATGTAACCAAAGAAAACAGATGTGTGCTGCAGTTTTCTTCGTTCCTCTCACATTAATCTTCTCACAGCCCCTCAGTGATCTCTAGAGGAGCCTGGCTGCTGTAGTTTACAGCGAAATGAACGCTTTTACTTTGACACTTTAAAAACATGTTGTTGCTGATATGTTTGAACTTCACATCTACATGAAGTCATAGAGAGGGGATACCCCTAACATGGTTATTAGATGCACACAGCTCTGACTCTGACCAGCCACCAGCTGTTCAATACTTCCGTTTGCGTGGGCCAGCCAATCAGAAGAAAGTTGGCTTAAAAAGAAGCTAGCGTTAAAGAGGGAAAACCGCTTGTTTCAGAGGGTCTGCGTCAAGGCCCAGTGTGCGTCCGTATTTAAGAATGGTGGAAAAGTAGGTGGAGTAGAAGCACCGAGTTGCACTAACTGGAATTTGCGCTGGCGTTGATGTGCTGTGTGCTGGTTGCAGATGAGGAGCGAGTGCTGGTGGAGCTGGCGTGTGGAGCAGCGCTGGCGGCCGTTTACAGCGGGGTTGTAGTCAGATTACTAAATGAAGGTAACTATCATGGGCGTCCGTCTGTGACTGTTCCTGACAGCCTCGGCTTTTATTCACACATTAAAGGCTCAGAGTAATAATGAGATCAATGAGATAAAAAGTCAGCACTCACATTTACCGCTTTGCCTCTTTTTAGGTCGTCTGCCAGCTCTCTTGGGCCCCCTGGTGGTGATTGTGTGCGGTGGCTCCAGCATCAACTTGGAGCATCTGACCAACCTGAAGCACAAACTGCAGAGTTAAACTGTTGTGTGTGTGCGCAGGTGTGGGGGTGTACAGCAATGAAACAACTTCAGTGAATGACGAGTGAATGGATGAAAAGGAAAATAAAGGAAAGCACAATTTAGTCAAATTTAATTATTTTTTGTATAATTTAAAAGAAGAATTCTAATATTTCAGTGTGATTTTTATGTTAAATAACTAAAAGAAATCTCTATACATTGTTGAGTAATTGAGTTTAGATCTAATGTTGTGTAATTATTGCTCACTATTCAGTTACACAGTTTTGTCACATGGTGGTGTCACAGTTCTCTAATCAAATATACCCAGATAATCCACAGAGTCAGATGCACTGCAGGCAAATATCCTGATATTAATATCTTAATCTGATCATCTTTATTCCATCATATTTGTCAGGAAGCCCACATTAAGTCTCAGCGAAGTGCCAGTTGTCTGTTTTTCACTGCACGTCTGCCGATAACGAAACAGTTTTTGTTTTGTGACGCTCATAACTTGAAACACTTGTTTACTAATAATATCTCATATTCTCTGTCGTGTTCCCCGTGGTGTTCAGAGTGCATCAGAATGAGGTGGCTGCAAATACTGACAGTTATGATTACATGCAATGAAACAAACCGTATAAAAGGGCAAAGCACTATGTTAAAATGTTAGACACAAATCAAAATAAATGAAAGTGTAACTGAACTCGTAAGGGTCATTTCCATCACGGCCTTCACATAGCGCTGAACACAAGTCCAGTCCAGTGCCATCTTATTCCATTGATCCTGTAATTTGGAAGTTTTTTTATAGTATCAAAGTAAAACTTTGCTGGGTTTTATTAAATATCCATCCATCCATTTTCTTCTCCAATTCACGGTCATGGTTGGCCTTTAGTTTACCCCAGCTGTCACAGGGTGAGAGGTGGGGTGCACCCTGGACAGGTCGCAACCACTCACACCTATGGCCAATTTAGAATCACCAGTTAACCCAGCATGCATGTGTTTGGTCTGTGGGGGGGACGCCAGAGAACCAACAGGAACAACAACATGTGAGCTCCACACAGAAAGGCCTCAGACAGTTGGTGCTTCAAACCCAGGACCGTCATGCTGTGAGGCGGTTGCACTAACCACCACGCTACTGTTACCTTCATCTGACATGCATTTCCCCACTTTCCCTCCACCCGGCTAGCTGCAGCATTAGTCCGGTAAATAAAATGAAGCAACCATCTGCATTTGTGTGTGTGGCTCCTCACGGATACACGAGGATGGCCTCATTAAATATATTGAAGTTATTCCACATGAAAAAAACCAGATTTCACTGAGTTGACCCTTGGCTCGTAGCCTCTGTGATCAGCTCCAGTCCCTCACGGCTGCGGCTTTGATATATTTGAAGTGAAAACACTTTTACTGCTGGATTGTTTCACGTCACATTAAAATTAGCAGTCAGGCCACTTTGTGTTCTGTGTGGGCAGCTATCACTATGGAAACAGCTCCTCGCTGCTCTGTGCAGAGTTCAGTTTAACAACTTGTAGCTAATGCTTGCCTTCTCAGCTCTCAGACAGTTGCGTAAGATGTCAGGTTGTTCACAAAGAGCGCCGGCGGATAATGGACTTCATGCGAACACTTGCGTAACGCTGGTGTACACCTCGGCATTGTCAGCTCCGAGTGGAATCTTACGGAGGTGAGAACAGGAGTTCTATGTGATCGTCATAATAAAAGCACATGATGCAGTTGTGCTTTCATAGATGTAGTTACACTTGATGATTATCAGTTATCAATTTCTGATCATTCGCTGGTGAAAACTTGAAAAACCGCATTTGGGGAAACATTCAAAGGTCATATTGCCATGTAGGATAGGTGGCTGCCCAAACAAGCCATAGCTGGAGCTGTGTTCCAGATCAAGGCTCCTGCACATGGATAATGATCCTCAGCATACATCACAAAACACTCTGCTACGATTTCAATGGAACATCAAAGGAAAGAGCTAAAGCAGCACCCAGTGAGCCAAAGCACCGGCTGAGAAGTGTGGAAGTGTCATCAGGAGATGCTGTATGATGGCACAGAATATTAGGATCCCATTAATTCTGTCCATGCCATTTTCAACTGATGCATTAAAAATCATGCATTCCATCAAAAACGTCATAGGCACTCTCCTTTAATTATTGAATGTGTGAATAGTGAAAATCTGCTGCTTCCTGTTACACACCTCCGATCAACCCTGCACTTGTTTTTCATGCTGAAAATATTAAAGAGCTTGAAATCCATCAATCCTTAGTGTCTATCAGATCTACTCCAGTGACAAAGGAGCAGTACAAAAGCAGGTTATCTCAGGATGAGCTCAGACTGAATGCATTAATGCATACGCGTATCAGTCAGCAGCAGTCTCCGGTTGAAAACACATGCAGACGTGTGAATAACCAGTTTATTCCAGCAGTGACCTGCAGCAGGCTGGTTAAACTGGGGGACTCCCAGGAGCGCGGTCGACACTTTACACTTCAAGGTCATACACGGACATGCGGACATGATTGTGTTGTTAATGCCGCTCTTTGTGACACAACAGCCTCACGGTCCATTCAGAAGACGGGGAGAAAGCAGCACGTGTCCTCCCACCTGCTCACCTGCTGTATTAAAGGCTGAGCAATTTTCCGCTCTGTTCCTACATGATTAAAGATTCTCGGTCTTAGTCATCCATCTACCTGACCTGCAGCTGTGCTCCCACGTCTGCTGCATGTGATCTGGGCAGCAGGCTGACAGAGGAGCTAATGGACGCATCAGCCCATTTCTATGACAACAGGAAGCTTTGATGAGCCCGGCAGAGGGCATCTGAACAGAGCTGCAGCTATAAATAGAACAAGTAAACAAGAATGAACAGAGGAGGCGGAGAGAGCGGTGCTTGTCTGTGTTTACGTGTTGGGCATGCACAGTTCCAGATATGTACATGTATTTTGCACATATTTATTTATGTTATTAACATGCAAAATGTCCTGTCCATTAAGACAGATAAGATGGCTTTTATACTCACAACATTTAATCATTTGGCTCAGGGACGAAACTCGAGGCTGGAGTTTTGTAGCATTCAAATAAACAAAATACTGGAAATAAAAGATGCAAAATATGTTTCTTAGTGTAGAGGTCACAGTTAAAGGTCAGCCCTGCTGGGCCGAGCCTGCCAGTCATCAACATTTTTCAAATATTTTATTTCAAAGTTGCATTTGAATAAAATCAATTTTATTTGAATGCAACTTTACGAAGTTCCAGCAATACGTAACTGAACCAAGTAAAGGACTAACATAA